>CM076580.1:1700929149-1701081539 GCA_034641835.2 Pinus albicaulis | reverse complement strand
ACTACAACTTTTGTGACAATTTTGATGATCAAAATCGCAACAAATTTCATACCCAAAAACGTCGTTTAGGGCCTCAAAACGGCTCCGGAAGTTCAGGACCCGAAAAACTGCTAAAAATAGTAAGTTATGCCAAAACTGAAAAACTGAAAGAGGCAATGGTGGGGGCCCAAGTGGAATAGGTGGGTGGCCACCAATATCCACCTGGATCATTCCTCCCCCCTTAGGAAGCAATGGTCCCCATTGCGTTAAGTTCCTCCATGAGATGAGGAAATTTCTGCTGAACTTGGTCCCTGGTGAACCACTTTCCTTGGTGCGGGAGTTGGCCAGCTTTGACAACCCGATATAGTTGGATCTTCTGTTGGTGAGTGTTATTGATTTGCATGTCCATGATACAATCTGTGGTGGCCTGTTCCATGCAGTCTGGGTTTAACTCTGTTGGTGTGAGTTGTTCTGCAATGTCCGAGGTGTCCAGTAGAGGTGGAAAGTAAGGACGAAGACGATCCACATTGAAGACTGGGTGCAGACCAAGGAATGGTGGAATACTAAGCTCGAAGGCATTGTTACCTACAGCCTTGGTGATGGTGTACGGCCCGTATCGGAGTGGGCGCAGCTTGCGGTGAGGTCCAGTGAGGCGCTCCTTCTGCAAATGTAGCCATACTTTGTCGCCCACCTGGAAGTGGTGTGGCACCCGGTGTTGATCATGGCGTTGCTTGTACTTCGCATTGGCTCTGTCCAATATATCATGAACCTGTTGGCGGATGTGTTGAATGCGCTCGATGAAGCTACTTGCTTTGTCAACTTCAGACTGGACATGAGCTGAATCGGCCTGAGCAGCTGCAAACGGCATGGCTATGTCGATGGGACATAGTGGTTGGAATCCCAAGCCCACCTGAAAGGGGCTATAGCCAGAATTGACATGGAGAGCCCGGTTATAAGCTGTGTTGTACATAGGGAGGCTCTCGTCCCATGTGCGTGGATTCTTTGAATTGTACATGCGCAGAATGTGTACAATCATTCTGTTGACGACCTCTGTCTGGCCATCTGTTTGGGGATGGAAAGTTGTGGACTTGGTGAGCTTGGTATCCAACATTGACCAGAGGCTGGACCAAAATGTGCTGAGGAACCTGCTATCTCGATCTGATATGATAGACTTTGGGATCCCAAAGTGCACCCACACTCGTTCAAAGAAGAGTTTAGCAGTGGCTTCTGCTGTGATATTCTTCTTACAGGCCGCCATAATGGCCATCTTCGAGAATCTGTCAACGACCACGAAAACACAATCATTTCCATTCTTAGTAGAAGGCAGGCCCGACATGTAATCCATGGAGATGGATTCCCAAGGTCGACTAGGGGTAGGTAGTGGGGTATATAGGCCTTGCTTCTTGATGGTCGGTTTGGCAATGGCACAAGCAGTGCAGGATCTGATGTGCTTCTCGACATCCTTTCGAAGGTTTGGCCAATAGAAATACTTCTGTAGTATTGCTACTGTTTTCTCGACTCCGAAATGCCCAGCGACTTGACTGTAGTGTGCTTCCCATATCATCTTGGCACGCTCGCTTGAAGGAACACAAAGGTGTCCCAGGTGACATAAAAGTGCATCTTGGAGGTGAAAATTTGGAACTTGCGTGCCCCCCCAGAGTGCCTTGTAAGTGTGGCCGAATTCTGGGTCACTCTCATAGAGAAGCGGCCAATCAGAAGTCTCGTGCCCACAAGAGTTGAGCACGGTGGTGAGTGCCACGATCGGTGGTCGGCTGAGGCAGTCTGCAACATTATTGGTGCTACCCTTCTTGTACTTGATGTTCAAATGAAACTGTTGCGGATATGTGGACCACTTCTGATGGCGATCATTCTGCAACTTCCCTTGTGTCTGTATGAACTGCAGGGGCCGGTGGTCTGTGTGGATGATTGTTTCCTTCCCCAAAATGTAATGCTTCCATTGTCGACAGGCTTGCACAAGGGAATACATTTCTTTGTCATAGGTGGGATACTTGCGAACTGTCTCAGACAATGTCTCACTGTGATATGCCACTGGATGTCCCTGTTGAGTAAGAACTGCCCCAATAGCATAGTCAGAGGCATCTGTCTCGATCTCAAATGGCTGCTGCAAGTCTGGTAAGGTGAGCACTGGGGCAGAACAGAGGCAATTTTTCAATTCTTTGAACGCCTTCTGTTGAGGTTCCGACCAAAAGAATTTTGCTCTTGCTCCTCCTTTGGTGACTTGACTCAAGGGCCAAGTGATATGAGAGAATCCCAACACGAATCTACGGTAGAAATTAGCAAGACCCAGAAAGCTGCGAAGCTCTGTTATAGTGGTCGGGGCTGGCCAATCCCGAATGACTTGGATCTTGGCTGGATCCACATGCACCCCCCTTTCATCAATAATGTATCCCAGATATTGAACCTGGGTCATGCCAAGCGTGCACTTCTCCAAATTGGCACACAACTTGTGTTGCCGCAGTGTTTGGAGGACTTGTCGGATGTGATGAAGGTGCTCTTCCCAAGTCTTGCTGAAGATCAGAATGTCATCCAAATACACCACTACGAATGAGTTGGTGAATGGCCGCAAGATGTCGTCCATCATCCTCATGAAGGTTGCGGGAGCATTCGTCAACCCGAAAGGCATGACCAGCCATTCAAAAGGCCTTCCTTAGCTTTGAAGGCAGTCTTCCACACATCAGAGGGTTCAATTGGTACCTGGTGATACCCAGACTTCAGGTCGATCTTACTGAAATATTTTGCACCTTGGAGTTGGTCCAGAAGGTCATCAATCCGTGGGATTGGGTACCTATTACGGACAGTGATCTTGTTCAGCGCCCGATAGTCAATACAGAGTCTCCACGTCCCATCCTTCTTCTGTACCAACACGATCGGGCTCCCACAGGGCGATGAACTTGGTCTGATGTGACCTTTCTGCAACAGCTCCTGAATCTGCCTCTTGATTTCATCATTTTCCAAAACAGAGCGTCGATAGATCGGTTCAATTGGTACCTGGTGATACCCAGACTTCAGGTCGATCTTACTGAAATATTTTGCACCTTGGAGTTGGTCCAGAAGGTCATCAATCCGTGGGATTGGGTACCCTGTCCAGGACGATGATCTTTCCCGGCGCGGAGTAGTCGTACGGAGTCTCCGCATCCCATCCTGTGCATGCCAACACGATCGGGCTCCCACGGGCGATGAACTGGTCGATGTGACCAACTGCCACGCGGCCTCTTGAATGCGCCTCTTGATTTCATCATTTTCCCGGAAACACAGATGATCGATGGGTGGTCCATTGAGTCATGGCCTTGCACAGGGTCGGATCAATCGGGTGCTTCGGCACGGGGTGCGAGAGGAACCTGTGGGTGAGGTGAAGATGTCCGTGCTCCTCCACGACCTTATCCATTTGTTGTTGTCGGGCAGAGGGGCCCTGTCTGGAGGTCGTGGCCACGGTCTTCTTCTTGCCCTGGGGGCGGATCATCAGGAAAACGAATTTCCTGGTTTGGAAAATGAGCTTACTACATTGTTTTGCAGTAACCAAAGAGATAGTCGTAGGAGGTGGTACCTCTGGTATCCTGTACAACTTATTTCCCAAAGTAATAATAACAGCACGAGGTCGAGACTCATACACAGCATGACGCTTCCACAAGTATGGTTGTCCTAATAATACATAAGAAACATCAATAGGAGCAACGTCACATAATACCTCATCCGTGAAGGGCTTGATGCTATAGGGAAGGCGACACTGCCGGCTGACGCGGAGATCTCGTCCTTGGTGAAGCCACCCGATGGTGTATGGATGTGGGTGAGATGTGGTCGACAAGCCCAACCGCTTCACGGCGTCTGCTGAAATGAGGTTCTTTTGGCTCCCATTGTCGACAATGAACTGTACAGGGGAGCCCTTTACCCACATCTGGGAGTGGAAGAGACGTTCCTCCTCCTCTGGATCTTCCAGTTCCTCCTTCTGGACCTTTGTAGTGGCAATAGTGGCGTTGGGCTCCGCATCAATAATCTGTTTCCCTTTTTCATTCCCCTTTTCAGGTTCTGATTCGGAGTCGGAGCATGCATCGGACTCAGAAGCCCTCATCTCGGCCACTAGCGACTACTTGGCCCGACACTCACTTGTGTTGTGAGTGGAGCTCTTATGGAACTCACACCACTTTCCCGTGTCCTTCTTTGGCTTTACGGTGTTGTTCTTTTCTTGTGGCTTTGACGGGTTGTCTTTAGCCGCCATGCCTTGGCTCTGTCCTTTGTTCTGCGGTTTGGAAGCGCCTTTTCCTTGCTTTTGATTCGCAGATCCAAAGTCTCGCTTCTTCTGTTTGAATTTCTGCTCAATCTTGGCAGCATACCGGTATGCCGTACCAAGCGAGGAGATGTCGAGGAACTCCATTTACTCCTGAATGTATCTGTGCAGACAGCTGCGATACTTTAGCACCAAATGTTTCTCTGAATCTTTGATACCCAACTTTGTGCGCAGGGTATGGAACAGATTCGTCAGCTCGTGCACATCTTGATCCCTTTGTTGTCGCAGCGTGGTCCATTGTATGTACTTGTCCTCATAGCTCCCCATGGGATAGTACTGTTCCTTGACGGCGTCTCGAAAAGAATTCCAAGTTGGTACGGCCGAGAACAGAGAGGGTTCTGTCTGGTCCTTGTTCTCACAGTAGGTTTCCCACCAGTCCTTAACATGGGGGGTAGCTTTGAGGAGTGAAAAAATAATCTTCTCCTGGTCTGAAAAGTCATGAACCGAGAAATATCCTTCTAACAGATTCAACCATCTATCTACGGCATCTGCGTCTATTTGACCCTCAAATATGGGAATGTCAAAATTTACTTGTACCTTAAAAGGGAGTCGCAACTCCAGAGTGGCTACTGGATGCAGATGCGCCGCCGGTGGGCAGCCGTTGAAGGATCTGAGCAAAGCTATCCATCATCGCGTTCCTTTGTTTTTAGAGGGCCTCCTCGAGCAATATTTTGATAGGATCTCCTGCTCCCTCATCTTTCTTTTCGTCCCCCATGGGCGTCCGTCGAGGTTTGCGAGGCTGATCTTGCAAAGGTTCCACGAGATCAAGCCCTAGCTCCTTATACCCAGGCCTTGTTGGGGACATGCAAGGATCGAGAAAAAACGGACCCCTCTGATACCAGCGATCCCGGTTGTGCGGGAAACGCAACATAATAAACACATAACCATAAATACGGAGATGCGGCGGAAATAAACTTCATTGATCCGGTTATGCGAGGCATAGCAGAATAAACATATAACCATAAATACAGAGATGCAGCGGAAATAACACTTCATTTCATTAATATCAAAGAACTGAAATTTGTTTACAGACAGAATGGAATAAAACTAGCTAGGGCGCTGGTAGCTATCTCTGAGAAGAGATGTGGCGGCTACAGGCCTCTGAACTGAGTTACAATGAGGCTCGAGGGCCTATTTATTATTGAGAAACAATGGAGAACCCTAAACATCCCAAAAACCTAACCCTAGGAGATGAAGCGCCAAAACTATGGGCCCCGTTTGAGTAAATTGGTGTTTCAACTTCCCAGGGACGTAACTTTGGCATACTATCTCCGTTTGACGCACATGATACATCATTAGAAAGCTCTATCCGAGGACTACAACTTTTGTGACGATTTTGATGATCAAAATCACAACAAATTTAGTACCCAAAAAACGTCGTTTAGGGCCTCAAAACGGCTCCGGAAGTTCAGGACCCGAAAAAGTGCTAAAAATAGTAAGTTATGCCAAAACTGAAAAACTGAAAGAGACAATGGTGGGGGCCCAAGTGGAATAGGCGGGTGGCCACCAATATCCACCTAGATCATTCCTCCCCCCTTAGGAAACAATGGTCCCCATTGCGTTAAGTTCCTCCATGAGATGAGGAAATTTCTGCTGAACTTGGTCCCTGGTGAACCACTTTCCTTGGTGCAGGAGTTGGCCAGCTTTGACAACCCGATACAGTTGGATCTGCTGTTGACGAGTGTTCTTGATTTGCATGTCCATGATACAATCTGTGGTGGCCTGTTCCATGCAGTCTGGGTTTAACTCTGCTGGTGTGAGTTGTTCTGCAATGTCCGAGGTGTCCAGTAGAGGTGGAAAGTAAGGACGAAGGCGATCCACATTGAAGACTGGGTGCAGACCAAGGAATGGTGGAATACTAAGCTCGAAGGCATTGTTACCTACAGCCTTGGTGATAGTGTACGGCCCGTATCGGAGCGGGCGAAGCTTGCGGTGAGGTCCAGTGAGGCGCTCCTTCTGCAAATGCAGCCATACTTTGTCGCCCACCTGGAAGTTGTGTGGCACCCGGTGTTGATCATGGCGTTGCTTGTACTTCGCATTGGCTCTGTCCAATATATCATGAACTTGTTGGCGGATGTGTTGAATGCGCTCGATGAAGCTACTTGCTTTGTCAACTTCAGACTGGACATGAGCTGAATCGGCCTGAGCAGCTGCAAATGGCATGGCTACGTCAATGGGACATAGTGGCTGGAATCCCAAGCCCACCTGAAAGGGGCTATGGCCAATTGAACTGTGGAGAGCCCTGTTATAACTATTTTGTACATAGGGGAGGCTCTCGTCCCATGTGCGTGGATGCTTTGAATTGTACATGCGCAGAATGTGTACAATCATTCTGTTGATGACCTCTGTCTGGCCATCTGTTTGGGGATGGAAAGCTGTGGACTTGGTGACTTTGTGTCATCATTGACCCATTTGGTTAAAAATATCAATGAGGAGCACCTTTCCTCTCGTCTGATATGATAGGCTGTGGGATCCCAAAGTGCACCCATACTCGTTCGAAAAGTTTAGCGATGGAAAACCTGTTTGTGATATTCTTATTACGCGGAGCGCCATAATGGCCATCTTCGAGAATCTGTCAACGACCACGAAAACACAGTCATTGCCATTCTTAGTAGAGGGCAGGAACTCCATTTCCTCCTGGATAATGGCCGTCCAAAGTCTCGCTTCTTCTGTTTGAATTTCTATCTCAATCTTGGCAGCATACCGGTATGCCGTACCAAGCGAGGAGATGTCGAGGAACTCCATTTCCTCCTGGATGTATCTGTGCAGACAACTGCGATACTTTAGCACCAGATGTTTCTCTGAATCTTTGATACCCAACTTTGTGCGCAGGGTATGGAACAGATTCGTCGGCTCATGCACATCTTGATCCCTTTGTTGTCGCAGCGTGGTCCATTGTATGTACCTGTCCTCATAGCTCCCCACAGGATAGTACTGTTCCTTGATGGCATCTTGGAAAGAATTCCAAGTTGGTACGGCCGAGAACAGAGAGGGTTCTGTCTGGTCTTTGTTCTCACAGTAGGTTTCCCACCAGTCCTTAACATGGGGGGTAGCTTTGAGGAGTGCAAAAATAATCTTCTCCCGGTCTAAAAAGTCATGAACCGAGAAATATCCTTCTAACAGATTCAACCATCTATCTACGACATCTGCGTCTATTTGACCCTCAAATATGGGAATGTCAAAATTTACTTGTACCTTAAAAGGAGTCGCAACTCCAGAGTGGCTACTGGATGTAGATGCGCCGCCGGTGGGCAGCCGTTGAAGGATCTGAGTAAAGTTATCCATCATCGCGTTCCTTTGTTTTTCGAGGGCCTCCTCGAGCAATATTTTGATAGGATCTCCTGCTCCCTCATCTTTCTTTTCGTCCCCCATGGGCGTCCGTCGAGGTTTGCGAGGCTGATCTTGCAAAGGTTTCACCAGATCAAGCCCTAGCTCCTTATACCCCGACCTCGTTGGGGACATGCAAGAAAGGTCAGAACGCAGGCCCTACGATACCACTAATCCAGTTGTGCGGGGAACGCAACGGAATAAACACATAACCATAAATACGAGATGCGCTGGGAAATAGCAACTTCCTTTGATGCGGATTTATGCGGGGAAACCATAACCGAATAAACACAACCAAAATACAAAGATGCGACGTAAATAACACTTCATTTCATTAATATCAAAAGAGCGAAATTTGTCGGAGAGCGAATGGAAATAAAACTAGCTAGAAACTAACGTGGTTATCTACGAGAAAGAGATGCTTAGGCTGACTCTGAGAGCCTCTGACCCAAATTACAATGAGGCTCGAGGGCCTATTTATTATTGAGAAACAATGGAGAACCCTCAACATCCCAAAAACCTAACCTAGGAGATGAAGCGCCAAAACTATGGGCCCCGTTTGGGTAAATTGGTGTTTCAACTTCCCAGGGACGTAACTTTGGCATACTATCTCCGTTTGACGCACATGATACATCATTAGAAAGCTCTATCCGAGGACTACAACTTTTGTGAAGATTTTGATGATCAAAATCGCAAAAAAAATAATTTAATACCCAAAAAACGTCGTTTAGGGCCTCAAAACGGCTCCGGAAGTTCAGGACCCGAAAAACTGCTAAAAATAGTAAGCTATGCCAAAACTGAAAAACTGAAAGAGACAATGGTGGGGGCCCAAGTGGAATAGGCGGGTGGCCACCAATATCCACCTAGATCAGATCTTCAACATAGGATCGACAATAGTTTCTTGGTACAGCAGGAAGGAGTGATCTGTGGCACTCAGTTCAGTGGAAACAAAGTACATGGAAGCAAGTCAAGCTGCATGTGAGGCTATCTGGATGAGAAATATCTTGGTTGGCTTGTTTGGTTCTCATATTGATCTGACAATGATACATTATGATAATCAAAGTTTCATTAAACTCTCAATTAATCATGTGTTTCATGATAGGTCCAGGCACATAGATATCTGGTACCACCATGTTAGAGATTGTGTGCAGAGGTACATAATGTTACTTCAGTACATTCCCATGGGAGATCAAGATGTAGATATTCTAACAAAGGTGATCACTAGGACCAAATTCAAATACCATAGAGGGAGGATCGGGGTGAAAGATAATCCCTTTCTTGTTGAGAGGGAGTGTTGAAGTTCAACAAGAAATTTCAGCTCCCATACTAGTGTGGGACCAGGAGGTCCAAGCAGCACCTACACTAGTGTGGGACCACAGGTCTTAGCAGCACCTATACCGGTGTGGGCTAAATTTGGCGCATGTCTATTTTAGTTATCCCTTAATTAAGATGGACAATAAATGTAATCTAATATCAAAATAACTTGTAATAGTTAACTGAGTGTGATAAAATCAGTTAGCTCATGAATTTTGAGTTAGAGGTAGTTGGTGACGCATGTAGAGTAATTCTATTTGTAACAGAGTTTGAAGTGCAGTGGTGCATTAGTTAATGCAGGTTGTAATCAGTTTAACTCAGTTAAGTGAGTTAAAATCAGTTGTGCTAGTTGTAAATATTAGATACACTAGTGAGAGATCAAGTGAATTAAATATTAATTAATTCACAATCAATGATATCACATGCAACTGAGGATTTACTATTATTAGATGCATGCATGTCAGATCTAGTGGAGACCATGTTGATATCTAGGTGAAAGGGAAGTTGACTATCAGTTGTAGGATTATTGGGTTGCACCCATGCAACCAAAAACATATTGGAGTGCCCATACTACTTGCGTAGTCAAAAATTCCTAAATAATAGTGATTTCATTCATTAGGAATTGTGCAAGCAAGGCAGGCTGTCTGCAGGCAGTAAATTGGCTAAGTATTGGTCAGTTTTATCTGAGACAGTGTGAGACAATTAGCTGAGTACAAGAGGGCCCTTGTGAGAAGAGTTCTATGTAATTGTTTCATGATTCCATGCTGAATATAAAATAGAATATAGTGGGGTTTTGAGCAACATGCTTTCCTCGGGAAATTATCTGTGTTGTGGCTTGATTGATTCTTCTTTGCTTCACGTGATTGGTGATTGTGTTTTTAATTCAAAAATTGACTTGTATAAGCGATTCAGTATTTAACTTTATTACATTGTTAGAGAATATTTAATACATGACATACCTACTTGTAGTATAATTCCTACATGGTATCAGAGCATAGGAAATCACAATAGTGAAGGAGGAGCTGAGTTTGTGACTGGATAGAATTCGAATTTGTAGAAAGACTTTCTTGGTGCTACAGCTGATTCAAGATCAAAATGGCTTTCAATGGCTTGAGGTTGGAGTATGCACTCGAGGGAAGTTCAAACTATATTGATTGGAATGACAGGATGGAGACAGTACTTGAAGACAATGGCTTGAAGGAATTCATTGACAATGATGTTCCTTAACCTGCTGTGACAGATGCTGCAAATCTTGATGCATGGAAAAATAAAGTGGCAAAGGTGAGGAGGATCCTATTGGAGGGATTACAAGACCATATTATCTCAGTCCTCCATGGGAAAGCCACACCATATGCAATGTGGAAGACTTTGACGGATCTATTTCAGAGAAACTTTGACCATAGGAAATTGGCGCTCGAAGATAAACTCAGGAAGATCAAGATGGAGAAAGGCGACTCCATGCCAAAATATTTAACAAAGTTTGTCCAATGTCAGGATGAAATGGGGAGCATTTGCATAACTGTTGCTGATGATGATTTGGTGAGTTTGGCTCTCCTTGGACTTCCCAAGAGTTAACATAGTTATCAAGACTCTGTCAATTGAAGGGAAAAGCTGCCAGATTGGGAACGACTGTGGTTGGATTCGGTGCAGGAGGAGTTTAGACGGAACACCAAAGATGGATCTTCATCTAAGAATGAAGATGAAGAATATTGTGCTTTGGCTGCCAAGGGGAAGAAAGGGAAGGATAAGAAATTCCATTCCAAATCCGAGTCCAAATATGGCAAGAAGAGGGATATGTCCAGGGTGAAGTGTTTTCACTGTCACGAGCATGGGCGTTATGCTACTGAATGTTCATAAAAGAAGAAGAACAACAAGGCTAGAGGATCTGCAGCTGGTGAGGCTTTGGCCTCACAATTTGAGCTTGAATTCTCATTGATCGCATGCATGGTGTCAAGTGCATTGGGATCTATGTGGTATTTGGATAGTGGTGCTTCCTTTCACATGACAGGAGACAAGGAACTTTTCAGTAGATTAGAGGAGAAGGATCTCTAGATGCATATTGAAATGGGTGATGACGATTGGTACAGTGCTACCGGGATTGGTACCATTACCTTCCAGAGGCAGTCATGTAAACCCTTTCAATTAAAAGATGTAATGCATGTACTAGTTTTGAAGAAAAACTTAGTCTGAGTTGCAATGTTGGAGGATAGAGGCTATGATGTTGCTTTTAGTGAAGGAAAAGCTTTCCTACGAAACAAAACAACATGACAAGCCAAGAAGATAGAGATTCGAGTTAAGAATATCTACAAGTTGGATGTAGATGGCTGCACAACATTGATCGACAAGGTGGGAAAAGTGGTGAGCCGAGATGAGGGTGAATTATGGCACAGGAGATTGGGCCATCTTCACCATGGAGCCTAGAAAGTCATGCAACAAATTTATACTGTTCTTCCCAAAGGTACACTTGCGCAGTTAGACACATGCAAGGGATGTACTATGGGAAAATATGTAAAGGCCACCTTTCATGAGAAGGAGAACCAATCTTCAGGGACCCTTGAGTGAGTTCACACGAACGTGTGTGGACCATTATTTGTTGCTTTGAAAACAAAACATAAATAATATGTGATATTTGTTGATGACTTTTCTCGTAAGTGCTGTATCTTCTTCATGCAGAAGAAAGATCAGACATTCTCAAAGCTTGTTGAGTTTAAAGCACTGGTGGAGAAAGACATGGGGAAGCAAGTGAAGGCTCTTAGGAGCAATAATGGTAGAGAATACATCTCTAAAGAATTCAATAACTTCTGCAGCAATGAAGGAATAATGGTGGAGAATACATCTCTAAAGAATTCAATAACTTCTGCAGCAATGAAGGAATTCAAAGAGAACTGAAAACGCCTCATAACCCACAACAGAATGGGGTCATTGAAAGAAAGAACAAAACGATTGTGGGTGCAATAAGAGTGATGTTGCATGATCAAGGCCTACTGATGCATATGTGGGTGGAAGCATGCAACACTGCAGTATTTGTGCATAACCGTTGTCCTCATAGGATACTTGGCATGAGTACACTAGAGGAGGATTTCATTGGTAAGAAACCTGATGTTTCACACTTTAAGATTTTTGGCTCATCTGTTTATGTGCATGTGACCAAAGACGCTAGGAAGAAGCTGGAACCAACAACTGAGATCAGTATTTTTGTGGGGTACACTGAAACACCCCACAACTATTAGGTGTATTTTTCAAACAACAGAACGATTTTTGTGCGACGGGATATAAAATTTGATGAGGAGAAAGCCATCTGGTTGTCCCTTGAGAGGAAGCATAACTTGCATGTAGAAAAGGAAATCTTGGTTCCCAAGGATGAGCCTCAAGATGTGGGGAAACCACATGAGGAGGATCATGGAGTGGCGAAAAACACTCATGTAGAGCCATCCATCAGAAATGGCAGAAGGCGCACCACAGAATCTGATATATTGAGACTTGATGTTGTAGAGAATATAGGAGCCCCTACTTCACAGTGCAGACAGAGATAGTCTCCAGACATGTTTACTGGATACATGGCTCTTATGAGAAAATGTATTGTGGCTGAACCATCTTCCTTTCAGGAGGCAGTGCAACAACCAACTTGGGTTGATGCAATGGTGGAGGAGTATGACTCCATTGTGATGCAGGAGCATCAAGCTCAGTTTTTATTATTTATTTGTGTGAAATAAGGGGTGAGACCTTTTAATTATTTTATTAATTATTTATTCATTTTAATAATTTAAGAGAGAAAAATGTAAAGGTGAGTATTATTGTATATATTCTTTTAATAATTAAAAGGATACGAGTGAAATAGAATTAGGTAGCAAATTTAGGGAGTAGGAATTCTATGTACGGGACTTTGTTGAGTCCACACCTAGAATGAATCTAATTTATATTTAGATGAGATTTGTATGGAGAGATTTTTGGAATGGAGTAAATTCATATTTGTGTATAAATAGGAGAGTTGTGTAAAGAAGAAAACAGGGAAGAGAGGTGAGAAGTGAGGAATTAAGAGAGAGTGTGAATTGATTTGAGAGCTGTTGTAAAGGGTCAAGAGCTGAGAGAAGATCTCCATTGTAATATGTGGCCGAAGATTTCTTTTAAAATATTAATATCTGCATTTTTTTTGAATAAGCTCTCTTTTGATTTGTATATTTGACATTGAAGTTAATGGCATTTTTATGCGACTGTTTGAGTGTTTATGAAATGGAGGAAGGATTTATTGGTTTATATGTGGGGATCTGATTTAACCCAGAATCCGTGCATCATTTGGTATCAGATCTTGTTAGGATGCCTATTTTAAAATCTGTAAGTTTGTATATATAATGTGTGTGCAACTGTGAATGCAGGAAGAATTCACATCAGAGGAGGCACCATAGCCAACGCCAGAGATTCCTCTCTGCATTATCCATAGAGGAGACAATCTACATCTCACATGAAACAAGGCAGTGTGATCGAGTTTGAAAGGATCGCACCCAACAATTAGAGGGAGTCTGCATACATTTGAGAAGCTCTCTTTTGATTTGTATATTTGACATTGAAGTTAATGGAATTTTTATGCCACTGTTTGAGTGTTTATGAAATGGAGGAAGGATTTATTGGTTTATATGGGGGGATCTAATTTAACCCAGAATCCCTGCATCACATTGTCAATAAAAGTGCATGGGATATTGTCCCAAGACCAGTCGACAAATCAGTGGTTGGATCTAGATGGATCTATAAGGTAAAACAAGCTTCTGATGGTAGTGTGGAGAAATACAAGGCAGTATTTGTGGCCTGCGGATTCTCACAGATTGAGGGGATCGATTATGATGAGAATTTTGCACCTATTGAAAGGTACTCTTTCAATAGATCCATACTTGCACTCTTAGTGTAGATGGGCTGGTGCATTCATTAGATGGATGTGAAAACTGTGTTTCTTAATGTAGTGATTGAGGAAGAAGTGTACATAGAGCAGCCAGAAGGTTTCGAGATCTTCGATAGTGAGTCACATGTATGTCGACTTAAGAGAGCAATGCATGGGTTGAAGCAGGCACCTCGTGCTTGGTACACTCGAATGGATAACTATTTCACTGGGCTGGGCTTCACCAAAAGTGAAGTTGATGCAAACCTGTACCAGATTGTGGTTGAGGGTAAGCTATTGATTATTGTTCTTTATGTTGATGATCTAATTTTGACTGGTGATGAGCATTTGATATACTCATACAAGGAGGATCTTGCAAGGGAGTTTGAAATGAAGGACATGGGACTCCTTCATTATTTCTTTGGTTTAGAAATATGGCAATGGGATGGTGAAATTTTTGTTTCTCAA
The DNA here is from genome assembly GCA_034641835.2 of Pinus albicaulis. Classification (NCBI taxonomy): domain Eukaryota; kingdom Viridiplantae; phylum Streptophyta; class Pinopsida; order Pinales; family Pinaceae; genus Pinus; species Pinus albicaulis. The sequence goes on along the minus strand of CM076580.1, from coordinate 1,701,067,281 downwards.
GGAAAGTACGCCAAAGATATACTGGGAAAGTTTCACATGGAGAGATGAAAACCCATGGACACTACTCTTCCATGGAATTGGAGGAAAGAGGATGTTACTTCTAGAGAGGTAGTGGATGCTACTATCTACAGGCAGTTAGTTGGTTCACTGATGTATCTAGTGAACACCATACTAGACATTTGCTACGCAGTTAACCAACTGAGTCAAGCTATGGTTTAGCTTACCAAGCTCTTTTGGAAGGCGGGGAAGCATGTCTTGAGATACTTGAGGGGCACATCAGAGTATGGTATATGGTACATACGAACAGAAGGAGTGAAGCTTCAAGGCTTCACGGATGCAGATTGGGCAGGCAGTCCACTGGACAGAAAGATCACATCACGAGGGATCTTCAACATAAGATCGGCAATAGTTTCTTGGTACATAAAGAAGCAACGATCTGTGGCACTCAGTTCAGCGGAAGCAGAGTACATGGCAGCAAGTCAAGCTGCATGTGAGGCTATCTGGATGAGAAATATCTTGGTTGGTTTGTTTGGTTCTCAGATGGATCCGACAGTGATACATTGTGATAATCAGAGTTGCATTAAAATCTCGACTAATCCTGTGTTTCATGATAGGTCCAAGCACATAGATATCTGGTACCATCATCTCATAGATATTATGCAGAGGTAGATAATGTTACTTCAATGCATTCCCACAGAAGATCAGGATGCAGATATTATGACGAAGGCACTCACCAAGAGCAAATTCAAATACCATAGAGGCAAGATTTGGGTGAAGGATAATCCCTTTCTTATTTAGAGGGAGTGTTGAAGCTCAACAAGAAATTTCATCACCATGCTAGTGTGGGACCAGGAGGTCCAAGCAACACCTACACTAGTGTGGGACCACAGGTCTTAGCAACACCTACACTGGTGTGGGATAAATTTGGAGCACGTATATTTTAGTTATCCCTTAATTAAGATGGACAATAAAATGTAATCTAATCTCAAAATAACTTGTAATAGTTATCTGAGTGTGATAAACTTAGTTAGCTCATGAATTTCAAGTTAGAGGTAGTTGGTGAGGCATGCAGTGTAATTCTAGTTGTAACAGAGTTCGAAGTGCAGTGGTACATTAGTTAATGCAGGTTGTAATTAGTTAAACTCAGTTGTTCTAGTTGTAACTATAGATACACTAGTGAGAGATCAAGTGATTTAAATATTAATTAATTCACAATCAGTGATCTCACATGCAACGAAGGATTTACTATTATTAGCTACATGCATGTCAGATCTAGTGGAGACCCAGTTGAAATCTAGGTGAAAGGGAAGTTGACTATCAATAGTAGGATTATTGGGTTGCACCCATGCAACCAAACACCTATTGGAGTGCCCATGATACTTGTGCAGTCAAGGAAGGCTAAAATTCCTAAATAATAGGGATTGCATTCATCAGGGATTGTGCAAGCAAGGCAGGCTGTATGGAGGCAATGAATTGGCTAAGTATTGGTCAGTTTTATCTGAGACAATTAGTTGAGTACAAGAGGGCTCTTGTGAGAAGAGTTGTGCGTAATTGTTTCATGATTACATGCTAAATATACAATAGAAGATAGTGGGGTTTTGAGCAGCAAGCTTTCCCAGGGAAATTATCTGTGTTGTGGCTTGATGGATTCTTCTTTGCTTCATCTGATTGGCGATTGTGTTTTTAATTTTGCAATTGATTCATAGAAGCGATTCAATATTTAAATTTAGTAGGTTGTTAGATCAGATTGAATCCATGATATACATTATTGTTGTATAATTTCTACACCAACATGTTTCTAAATGAAATATGGTCCTTTTAAATCCATACGGGAGGATGTCGTGTCACTGATTGTATCAGAATATTGGCCTTCTCCTTCACTAACTTAGTTCCTCCAGCAATGCTCGAGGAATCTAACTCGACGCTATTATACTCTTGGAAAGAATAAGCATTTGGTTCTCTAGGGTTGCAACTTGTTGGGCTAGTAGTCATAGATGGTATCCATTTTATTTCATATTTCATGAAAATAAAATGCTCGATATCGATATATTCATCCGAACCCCTTTTTTCTAACAACTGCTCACTACTTCCACTACTCGAAGGTGCAAGAAATTTTCGACTGGATCCAGTGGTGGTCTTTTCCACTGATACAAGGATACTATATTGATGAACTATCACATTAGATATGGAGTTGAACTCAAGAATCAACAATGTTTGAGCAGATACATGACATAAGCGCAATGAGTATGGCGTTTTATAGTGATACCTTGTCACACATTCTTTCCTCTCTGTGGAATAAACATGAAGTTTAAATCCCAGTAGACACTTGCACGAAATATTCATCCTTTGAAAAATAAAGTGGGAACATAAGTGGCAGTTTTATCAATAAAAACATGGTATCATAGGGCCAATCATCTATCTTAGATCTGCGTGGGAAGCAACACAACAATCTCGCCGATCCAACGAATCCACCGACCCTTGCTTGATTAGTGTACGTACTAATTACAAACACGTGCAAGGAAGGATTAAGATACATTGAGCCTCATGTAGAAATTATACAAAAAATATGTATGCCAATGGATTCAATCTGATCATGCGATATGCTAAAGCAAGATATTGAATGCTTCTACAGATTAATTGCGGAAAATAAACATGATCGCACAATCACACCAAGTTAGGAAAGAAGCAAATCAATCCAAAACACAAATATTTTTCCTTGGGAAATATTTCTACTCAAAACCCCTCTATCTCTATTATATAATGAACCAAGGAATCATGAAACAATACAATGCACTCTTCTCACAAGAGTCTGTTGCACTATCCTGACTATCTCACACTGATCCAGACAAAATTGGGCTAGTACTTAGCCAATTCTCAGCCTCCCTTGCTCACGCAATCCATGGGCAATTAATCCGTATTATTTAGGATAATTAGCCTTCCTTGACTGCAAAATACATCATGGGCATCCTATGGTGTATATAATCGCGCCCTGGAAATTTTCTATAAATACAATTGATAGATCACTTCCCTTTAACCTCTGTCTCAACTAGGTCTTCATCAGAACTGACATGCATTCGGCTATTAATAGTAAATAATTAGTCACTTGATAGATCGTTGCATGTGAATTAAATCTGATTTAATTCACTTGACCTCTCACTAGTGCAACAATCAGTTACAACTAGTTAAACTGATTTTAACTCACTTAATTGATTTAGCTGATTTCTCATGCATTAAACTGATACACTAACTGCAACTTTGACTCTAAAACAAATAGGATCACTCTAAATCCCTCACCAAACACCCTCAACTCAAATTTCATGAGCTAATTGAGTCTATCACACACAGTTAACTATTACAAGCGATTATGAGATAAGATTACAATTTATTATCCAATTTATTTAAGGCATAAATAAATTTGACACACATTTCTTCTAATTTAATTAAGAAATAATTAAATCAAAAGCCTCCATGGTAGCCATTTCTAGATGCTATTTTCTAGATGTTGTTTCTGGATGCCAATTTCACTGTTTATTGTTGCAAATTTCAACACTCCCTCTCAACAAGAAATGAATCAATCTGTCTCGATCTGGTACCTTTGGAATGTTCTACATGAAAGACTTCTAAAACTGAATAGCCTCCAAACAACTGAATCAATATAATTTATATGTCATCAGAGTCTTCTGACTGTTGGATCCTACTGCACATGTCTACTGGAATCTCTGTGTTTGCTGACATCTGCATCCATGCACTCTGCACTGCTGCCAAATCTGATTTGCACTCCAGTATTCGACACATGTCACTCTGATTTCTTTCTTCCTAACATCTGACTGCATCAATCTAACTGATCATTCCTTCTATTGTTGTACTTGGGCCCCTCATCGCCAGGTTCGATCCATGAGACACACCATCTCAATGAACCCTGCCCAAATTTCTTCTTGGAATTAATTATGCACATCGCCCCACCTCACACCTGGAGGTATAGCTGCATGTACTCCCTCTACCCATCTGGCTCGAAATTTTCCCCTGATAGAGGTTTCTGCTTGAGTGGACTCTTCCACTTGATCTCCTCTCTGCTTCTCCAATTGTGGCTGCTCCACAACATTCTGAGACTGCTTCTGAGGTTGCATGTTGAGAGATAATTGATCCATCTCAACCACCAAGTCATTAACCACTGCCTTTCTCCTCAAAGCCTTGCATGCATCCTCAAAATCGAGAGCATATAGGTTCTTTATTCTTACACTGATCTTCTTCACCTGTCTCGTGGCTATGTGTTTAAGGAAAGCCTTTCCTTTTCTAAACATCACTCCATAACCACGGTCTTCCAATACCACTACAGAGACAAGATTCTTCTTTAGGCTTGGAACATACAAAACATGTACTAGTCTGAGATGAGAGCCATTATCCCTATGAAAGGTAATTGTACCTATGCCAGTAGCACTATATCTCTCATTATCTCCAAACTCTATGCTCTGTTGGAGGTCCTTCTCCTCCAAGTCACTTAAGAGATCTCTATCCCCTGTCATATTGAACAAGGCACCGCTGTCTAAATACCACATGCATCCCATTACACTACTGGCCATGCATGAAATGAGAGTAAAATCAAACTTGAACTGTGACGCCAATGCTTCACCTGCTGCAACTACAAGCTCCTTCTTGCTTGCCTCCTTCTGTGGAAAATTTGTAGCATAATGCTTATGATTGTGACAGTGAAAGCATCTGATCTTGGACAAGTCTTTCTTGCCCGCTTCGCCTTGGGATTTATTTCCCTTGGCCTTAATTTCCTTACTAGCCAAGGCACAATATTCCTCGTCATTAGTCTTGGATGAGGGTCCATCCCTAGTATTCCGCCTGAATTCTTCTTGTACCAAATCTGACCAAGGTCGCTCCCATCTGGTAATTTCTCCCTCCCATTCACCGAGTCGTGGTAACTATGCCAGCTCTTGGGAAGGACTAGAAGTGGTAGGCTCACCAAGTCATCATCTGCTACGATCAAACCAACACTTCCAAGCTCATCTCGACATTGACTGAACTTCGCCAAATATGTTGGTACCGTCTCACCCTCCTCCTTCTTGATTTTCCTGAGCTTGTCCTTCAGCACCAACTTCCTTTGGTCGCTGCTGCTCTGAAACAGATCTGTCAAGGCCTTCCACATTACATATGGAGTCGCCTTGCCGTGGAGACTCGAGACAATGTGATCTCTAACTCCCTCTAATAAGATCCTCCTCGCCCTTGCTACCTTCTTTTGCCAAGCACCAAGAAGAGTGGCGTCTGCTGTTGCGGGCTTGGTAATATCATTATCAATGAATTCTTTCAACTCGTTGTCCTCTAGAACTACCTCCATTCTGTCTTTCCATGCGATATAATTAGAACTCCCCTCAGGTGCATATTCCAATCTTAATTCGCTGAAATCCATCTTGATCCGCTTGTCGCACCAATGAAAGTATCTACAAGTTTGAATATTGTTCAACAAAAACTAAATTTCTTCTCGACTATGGTGATTTATGGCACTCTGATACCATGTAGAAATTATAAAAACAATATGTATGCCAATGGATTCAATCCTATCATGTGATATGGTAAAGCAAGATACTAAATCCTTCTACAAATTAATTGTGGAAAATAAACACGATCACACAATCACACCAAGTAAGAGAAAGAAGCAAATCAATCCACATCATAGATATTTTTCCTGGGGAAAGATTTCTGCTCAAAACCCCTCTATCTCTATTGTATAATGAACCAAGGAATCATGAAACAATACAATGCACTCTTCTCACAAGAGTCTGCTACACTATCCTGACTGCTTCACACTGATCCAGACAAAATTGGACTAGTACTTAGCCAATTCTCAGCCTGCCTTGCTCATGCAATCCCTAGGCAATTAATCCCTATTATTTAGGATAATTAGCCTTCCTTGACTGCACAATACATCATGGGCATCCTATGGTGTATATAATTGCGCCCTGACAATTTGTTATAAATACAACTGATAGATAACTTCCCTTTAACCTCTGTCTCAACTGGGTCTTCATCATAACTGACATGCATGCAAATATTAATAGTAAAGCATCAGTCACTTAACAGATCATTGCATGTGAATTAAATCTGTTTTAATTCACTTTGCCTCTCACTGGTGCAAAAATCAGTTACAACTAGTTAAACTGATTTTAACTCACTTAATTGAGTTAACTGATTTCTGATGCATTAAACTAATACTCTCACTGCAACTTGGACTCTAAAACAAATAGAATCACTCTACATGCCTCACCAACCACCCTCAACTCTAATTTCATGAGCTAACTGAGTTTATCACACTCAATTAACTATTACAAGTGATTATGAGATAAGATTAGAATTTATTGTCCAATTTACTTAAGGGATAAATAAATTTGACACACATTTCTTCTAGTTTAATTAAGAAATAATTAAATCAAAAGCCTCCATGGTAGTCATTTCTGGATGCCAATTTCACTATTTCTTGTTGCAAATTTCAATACCTCAACTACTGAATCTTACATGTCATGGGTTCTGAACAAAGAGGCGAAAGTGACCCCAGGTTGATTTAAAAGTGAAGTGTGGTTGCAGGCATTGCCTATTTAATTGCAACTATCTTTGGTCAAGATCACCCTTCATACGTGGTGGAAAAATGATCTGAATATACCACAGGGTTGTTGAACTAAGTGCGTAAGGAGGGGAAAAGCACAGGAGCATCAATCCGATCACTACATCAAATTGTCAACTTGTTTTGGTCACAAAATTACCTAGCTAAGGCTACCAGTGGCAAAAATACGTTTAACATCATGGATCTAATTAAAATTTGCGATGTTATAATAAGCTCAGGGTATCATAATATAGCGCAGGGATATTTTGACCAGTATGGTCAAACTATTGTAATAAGTTGGTCAAGCTTATTAATCGGAGGTTGTTATTTGATTAATCTTATTTGAAATAAGATTCAAATGAGTGGAGAATAATTTATTATTATGTCTACAAGGTTTATTATCTATGCTCAAAGGAGGTGAATATGTGTGCTGGAAAAATAATTTGGTCAGTTTCGAGTTGTGGTTAAATAAAATTGGTTTTGATGAAGCAGTGGGCTAGAATGAGAGAATAATTCTTATTGATATTGTGAAAGCACCCGGTGTAAAGTCAATCATCTTTGTACACAAGTGGAGGAGCCATATGGAGCACAAAAGGGCCAAAGATACAGCGAGATCTGAAGTCATCTTGTTATAAGGCTGCAATAAGAGGAAGGAGTTGGGGGTCAAGCCAACCGTATAACAAATTGTATCTACCCCTCCATATTTTCTTGTCTTGGTATGGGAGAACATGGGATGTCTTGAACAAATCCTAGAAAACAACCAAAGAATTCTGGATGAACTAGTTAGAATATATGGTCCTTTGCGAAATATTACCTCCTTAGACCAAAATGATGGTAAAAGCAACATACCATTTTCGAAACGAGTCTATGTCATTCTGCAGTCAAAGCACCCATGGAAAGTGAAGGAAGGAAAAGGAAGAGGGGTTATCTTCACACTTGGATCTTAATTGCAACAAAAAAAGTCAGATATAGACCTTCATAAGTTGGAGGAATTAGACACATGTCTGTCCAAGGTGGGGCAACCAGAATAGAAGAAACTCAGTTGGGCTCTCAAGCCATCCATGCTTGCGTTAATACAACCTAGATTTTAGGAACATCTTTGTGAAGAGGTCAGGCTCATAGTGTTTCTTGTCTCAATAGGATCATGCCTTTAACATCCCCACTACTGCCTTACAATAATGATATCATGGAGGAGATATTGTAGTTGATAGTAGAAGCCCTTCAGGGGTTGAACAACATCATGATTCCTACTTATTAGAAGCAGTGAAAAATTTTAAAACTCATGGTAGAGTCCAGCTTTGGCACATTCATGATGAATCTGGAATGTGACGAGTTGATCTTTCAGTTGCTCCAAATATTTTACACTAACATTACATCAACTCATCCAAACTGTGTGAAAACAAGTATACAAAATATTGTGTCTCTATTATTAGAAGGTGATTCTGGCATATGCAAGATACTAAGATCCAAATTGTTGAACATTTGGAGGAAGAAACCAAAGGTATTGCCAACTGCCTATGATCTAGTGGAGAATTTGGTCAGAAAAAACATAAAATTTCTCAGAAGGGTGCTGACTAGGAAGGAGTTGATAAGGATTGATGGAGGAAGCAAGAACCAACTCTACAACAAGAATGAACTAAGGAGGAGAGGACTATATTTTATCTGCAAGGGGTTGTGGGTCCTTAACCATTCATGTCCAGGTGATAAGGAGGAAAAAAGGGCAGAACAATTAAAGACTCATTTATATCATGGGAATTCATCCATAGTTGGGTTCACGGGTTTTCAGAAGAGAACCTATGAAGAATCTGAGTAGTCAAGTACAAATGGTGAGAAAAAACACCATGTTTTTCAAAGAAACTTGCAAGACAAGCCAATTCGTCCTGATGATGTGGTAGTTGAGTCCATAGATATCTAGGAGAAAATCCATAAAAATTATGGGCAATCAAATGTAGATAAAAGTCTACCAGTACATCCATTTTTGAAAACCAGAAAGGGTGGAAAACTTGTCCCCACATATGGATAAGGATAGGAAGAATACATTCAAGGAGAATCAAATGAGGATACATTAGTAATAAATTGACATGATGAGCATGATCATGCAGGCCAGTGTGACAAATATAGTATGCAGGATGAGCCATTTTTGGAGGGCCAATCAAAGGTTCAAGTTGAAGCTGTGGTCGTGGGGCATCTGGTGCAGACATATATAAAAACATTCAACAGGGCACTAGAATTTCCAGTAGAAGACTTTCGGGAAAGGATCATGCATCTTAAGATAGATATTATGTTGTTGAAGTAGAGAGTCTGGACAATCCAAGCATTGTCTTACAGGAGAATAGAAAAATTGAGGAACTCATAGGGGTATGAGCCGAATCAATGACCAAGTTGTCTAATTTTGAGGAATGAATCAAGTCCCTCACATTGAAGTAGAGAGTCTTGACAATCTAAGACATTGTCTTATAAGAGAATAGAAAAATTGAGGAAATCATAGAGGCATGTGCCAAATAAATGACCAAATTGTCTAATTTTGAGGAACGACTCAAGTCCCTCACAAGGCAGCAAGAGGAGCACAATTGGGAGTTCCAGAGCAGCCCTTTACAGGAGTACATAGATAGGGCTTGCAACACTACCAACTCATCTTTATAGATTGGGAAGAGAAGGGAAGAGTTCTCCAAATGCATCATGTTGGGTGACCAAGTGGAGCAACATGAATTGAGCATCGAGAAACATCAACAAAGTAGATTTATGAATATTCATCCTTCCCTAAGTATGTGATCAGGAGATCATGTCCATTGCTAAAAAATTCTCAAAAATGAAAGTGCTCAGAAGTGGTTGCAACCTGAGCGACCGAAAGGTCTCGTCATTGCAATTCTGGCGCCGTGAATAGTTCGCAAAACAAAGGTCGTATGTAGAAGTTATGAAGGTTTGAAAATCCCAGTAAATTCCAAAAACTGGACCTTTGACTCATTTTGACTTTATATGAAAATTTTGAAAAAAAATATATTTGCAAAAAAATATTTTTATATTAAAGTTTGGAGGGCCTATCCGTGGGTGCAACGTGGCCTACTCGGAGGCTTCCACGTGGCCCCAGGCCAGAGGAAGTGGTATGGAAAAAATATTTTGGAGTCTATGGGTATTGAACACATGACCTCCCGTCCACGTGTTGAGCGCCCGACAATTTAGGATGTGTTTGGTTCTTAATAGCTATGGATGGCAATGTTTATTTAAGTTTCATATGTTTTTTCGTCGGTGGCAAAGGGGGCCAGCCGCCACTTCATAGAACCTTACACCCACGAATAGCACCTAAAGCCTTTCGGCGGTTATGACAACCGGCTTATCCACGCGGTTTTGTAGTGACATGTGGCCAACACTGTCGGTGGTTAAAAGCACATTTAACTTCACGATTTATCCAACGGTTAAGACGACAGTGGGTCCGACGGTTTCGACAGACGTAAATGTGACCACTCCACACCTTGAAAATTAATGCCAACACCTGACTACCAATGGATTTGGAGTGCTTTCCCCAAATTTTGGGTTTTCATTCAATTTAACTTAAGTTAACTAACAATCTCCACATTTAGTGGAGTTTTCCTAGGTGTCATTGGGAAAAATGCATGGAGAAGTCAATTTTCGACCAATTTTGGTGAAACAAGAGTCTACCTAGACTAATTTCAACATTCTGAATACATTGGCAGAGTTTTCAGAGCCATCAGAGGTCATATTGTGTAGGTTTAGCTTGAGGAGAGGTCAAGGAGCCACTAGGGCCACTAGGTTGTTTTCAGTGTATTGGGCATCCATTCTCTGTTTTTTGCAAATGAATAGTCATTCCTAGCTAATTCTAGCATTTTGAAGATGTTTTTATAGAGATAACAACCATTTTAGGCTTTTTATTCTCATTTACTTACCATTTTTTAGAAATAAGATATGAGGGACATGCCATTGGGAGCTGTAACAATAGATGTAACCTAGGAGGGGTGAATTGCTTCATCAAATTTGCTGAGTAATGTTACATGTGATGTTTAATTCTCTATTATTTACTGTTGTACAATGTTTTATAAGCAATTTACATGCTTTAACCTCACACATAAATCTATTTAACTAAGATAAAACCATTTGTTTCACCTGTAAGCTTCAGTAAATCTTATGCACACAATTTAATTACTGTTTGGATACTTAGCACATCAAAAATAATACATTCCATTCAGATCAAGTTGGTATCAAAGCCAAGTTTTTACTCTCAATATTTTTATTGTGCAAATTTTGTTTAACAATTTGCAAGAGTTTTAATGCTTACTAGGCTAAGCTTAAGAGAGGAGAATTTCAATTGGTGAAAGCTCAAAGTAATCCTCAGTCAAGGAGGGCAAGAGTGCCATTATCTCCACTTTCAATTTCACCTCAAAGAGAAGTAGAAGAAGCCATAAGCATGACTTCAGGATAAGGATAAATTCTTGAAGAAGTTGATCCCAAGGAGGAAGAAAGAGTGTTCAGGAAAACATTCCTTGACTTGACTTAAATGGCGAGAGTTCTTTATCAAGAAATAAATGAGAAACTTGAAGGAGAAGGGTCAAAACTTCAAAAGAAAGGAGAGGAATCTTCAGGAGGAAAGAAAGATGAAGATAATTCAAAGAATGGCAATGGAGGAAATGGATATCCACCATCCTCATCTTCATCCTCATCCTCATCCTCTACTTCGGTGAATCAATCTCACAAGTCAAAGAACACTGGTAAAATTCCTTTTTTAGAACTTGATGTTAAGATTGAATTGCCAATGTTTAATGGTGAAGTCAATGTAGAAAAACTTGACAATTGGATTAGCCAGTTGGAGTTTTATTTGAGAATCCATAACCTTCATGATGAAGACACTAAAATTCAGCTAGCTTCTTTGATAATGGAAGGTGCAACACTTGTTTGGTGGGACGCCAAGACAAAGGAGGAGATTAAAAAACATGGTAAGATTATTTTATCATGGGTTGATTTCATTACTGCAATAAAACAACAACTTTATCCATTAGCTCATTTACAAAAAGCTATCATGAATTGGCAAAATTTCAGACAACTTAAGGGACAAAATGTACAATACTACACCCAATAATTTAGGAGAAGAGCTATCTTATTAGGGGTAGATTTGTAGAGTAAAGACACTTTGCTGAAGTAAATAGGAGGCTTACACAGCTACCTTAGACACACTATCCTTATGTTCAATCCTACTAGTCTAGATGAGGTTTGTGTTCAAGCCACACATTTGGAGGCTAGAGGTAAAAACACTTTTGAAGAGGGTAGAAACAAGCCTTTCAAGAAGAAAAACAAGGAAAAAACCTCAAAAGGAAAAGAAAAAAAGAATGCATCTGTCAAAAAAGAGGGAGAGAAAGTGGTTTGTAAACATTGTTCAAGAGAAGGCCATGAAGAGAAAAACTGTTGGAAGTTACATCCTGAAAAAAGAACCCAATTTAACAAAAACAAAGGGACACAAAAAACTGCAGCTACTACTACACAACAAGATTTAGGTGATGATTCAGGTGACAAAACTAAAATTACAGCCATGGGTTTGAAATACATGAAGGGAAAAGAAACTGAAATTAAACCAAGTACTAGTACTTTAAACTGTCATGTACAAGCTCCAAATGAAGAAGAAAGAATTGAATTGTTTCATGTGAGGGTTATTTCAAAACATACAAAAATTGACACATTGTTTGACAGTGGGTCACAAGCGAATCTTATCTATGAAGACTTAGTCAGGCAACTAAATCTTGAGACCATTCCACATCCAAGACCATATCGACTAGGTTGGATTTGTAAGGATGCAAATTTACAGGTTTCAAAGAAGTCTATATTGCGCTTTGCAATTACTGCACATTTTATTGACATGGTTGAGTTAGATGTTGTTCCACTTGATATTTCAGGAATTGTTTTGGGAAGTCCTTAATTATATGATGAAAAAGCTATATTCTATCGCCATGAGAACAAGTATCATCTATTCAAATATGGCAAGGAGTTTAATGTTAGAGCACATCGCAAGAAGACAAACATTGCGGTGGTAAATGCTAGACAAGTAAAAATACTAGTGAATTCTAGTAAGAGTTTCGTACTTCTTATGGTTAAGCCTAAAGCTGATGTGAATCATGAGGCATTTGAATATTGTGATCCCAAGTTAAATTCAGATTTATATGATGTAGTTGATGCACATCATGAGATGTTTCATGAGTCAACAGGTTTGCCTCCTAAAAGGGAGATTCAACATGAGATTCAGTTGCAACAAGATTCTCCTCTTCCTAACATAGGCATGTACCGCATGTCTATCATGGAGAATGCTGAAATAAAGAGGCAAATTAAAGAATTGTTGGACAAGGGACTCATAATACCAAGCACTTCGCCATGTGGGTCATTGATAGTGTTGATTCCAAAGAAAGATGGAACTTGGCGTATGTGTGTGGACTTCAAAGCTTTGAACAAGATTACGATAAAAAATCGTTACCCACTCCCAAGGATAGATGATTTGTTAGATCAGCTGAATGATGCTAAATTTTTTACTAGGTTAGATTTACATAGTGGATATCATCAAGTTAGAATTGTAGAAAGTGATATTTGGAAGACTACATTCAAAACCAAACAAGGACTCTTTGAGTGGCTAGTTTATGTAATGTACCTGCAACTTTCATGCATGTTATGGATGATGTTTTGCATCCATTTCTTGATGATTTTATTATAGTCTACTTAGATGACATCTTAATTTTCAACAAGACTAGAGAAGAGCATGTCATGCATGTTAAGAAAGTACTTGATGTTTTGAGGAAAGATCAATTATTTCGTAAGATGTCTCAGTGTGAATTTGGAAAGACTTCTTTGGTTTATTTGGGACATATTGTAGGAGGAGGTGCGTTGAGAATTGATCCTTCTAAGGTAGAAGCCATTTTGAATTGGCCTACTCCCAAATCCATTACTGAGGTAAGAATTTTTTTCGGTGCAACTCAATATTGGAGAAAGTTTATTGCTAACTTTTATGCCATAGTAGCTCCTATGCATGCAGTGACAAGTGTGAAACGTGCTTTCCAATGGGGAGGAAAACAACAGAAAGCTTTTGAATCTTTGAAAGAGAAGATCAGTTCAGCTCCAGTCCTTTCTTTACCTAACTTGAGACAACCGTTCGAGATTCAGACCGATGCTAGTGATTATGCCATGGGTGCAGTTCTCTTACAACATGGTAAGCCTATCGCTTTTCATTATGATACATTTAATGGTGCTGTAGTTAATTATCCTACATATGATAAGGAGTTGTATGCATTGGTTCAAAGTGTCAAAAAGTGGAAACACTATTTGATGGGTAAAGCGACAGTGGTACATACTAATCACCAACCATTATAGTGCTTGCAGTCGCAAAGTAAATTGCAACAATCACCTCATTTCAGATGGATGGTTTTCCTACAACAATTTCACTTGGTAATAAGGTACAGGAAAGGTATTTTCAATAAAGTTGTTGATATGATTTCAAGGCCTATTATTAGTGCTTCTACTTTGCTTAAGAATGATTCTATTGTACATGATAGTTACATAGAACAATATGCATCAAATGTTGATTTTAAGGATGTATATGCTAACTTGAGTGAAGGGAATCAAGTCAAGAGAATGATTATCACTTGCATAACAATTTGCTGTTTCATTTGGGAAAGTTGTGTATACCACAAGGAGAGAGACTAAGTGTCATGAGAGAAGCTCATTCTTCTCTTGTTACTGGACATTTCAGGGTAAGCAAAACGGTGGCACATTTACAGAGGTATCATTATTGGCCTCGCATGGTAGATAGTGTTTCACGTTTCATTAGAGGTTGTTCATTATGTGCTACAAGCAAGCCTATAAATAGGAATATTGGGTTATATACGCCATTAATGGTACTATCAAGGCCATGGGAAAGTGTTTCTATGGACTTTGTTGGAGGTCTACCTATGTCTAGAAAGCAACATGATTATATTTATGTAGTAGTTGATAGATTCAACAAGATGTGTATTCTTATGCCATGTAAGAAATATATTACTGTTGAAAAAACTGCTGAATTATATTTTCAACATGTATGGGTTCATAATGATTTTCCTACTTATATTGTTAGTGACAAGGATTCCAGATTTGTTGGGAATTTTTGGTCCAATTTATGGAAGATGATGGACACCAAGTTGAAAAAGAGTACTGCTTTTCATCCGCAAACAGATGGCCATACTGAATAGAACCATTGTGCATCTTTTGATAGGTTATTGCAGCAAGCATCCTAAGTTATGGGATGAACACTTGCATTACATTCAACATGCTTACAACCGGCCAAGCACTATTCTACAAATACTTCACCTTTTGAAGCCTACTTTGGGTATTTGCCAAAGTCACCTCTATATTTCATTCTTGAGAAGGATGTTGCCATTGATGGACATAGTGACATTTACAAAGCTCGCATGTTCATTGAGAGAATTCAGCTTATTCATCAGCAAGTTCAAGAACAACTTGAAAAAATTCAAAGCAAGTACAAGGAGAGGCATGAAAAACATAGAGTTGATCATAAGTTTCAAGAAGGTGATGAAGTATGGTTGCACATAAGCAAAGAAAGGCTGCAAAGAGAAGGTAAAAATCTGAAGCCTATTTGTTATGGTCCATTCAAGATTATTAAACAAGTTGGTAATAATGCATTTCAACTTGACTTGCATTCCTATATGCAAATGTATTCTGTTGTCAATGTGGAGAATTTACGTTTGTATGATACTCCATTGATTGCTGATCAAGGGAGTGACATTCAGCTGCCATCAATAGAAGATTTATCGCCAGAATATCTGGATGAGCTCAAGGAGGATGCCATCCTTGACAGGAGGACACACACTTCTAAGAGAGGAAGTGTCGATTATCTTTGGATTGGGCTTAAGGGCAGCAAACTAAAGGCAAGATGGATGGAAGTGGAAAATGTGAGAGAGTTGTACCCTCATCTTCTGAACAAGTAATTGAAGGATTTTGGGGTCCAAAATCTTCCCAATGGGGAGGTGTGATCAGGAGATCATGTCCATTGCTAAACAATGCTCAAAAATGAAAGTTATCAGAAGTGGTTGCAACCTGAGCGACCGGAAATGTCTCATCATTGTGATTCTGGCGGCGCTAACGGTTCACAAAATAGAGGTCATATGCAGAAGTTATGAAGGTTTGAAAAGCCCAGTAAACTCCAAAAACTAGACCTTTGACTCATTTTGACTTTATATGAAAATTTTGAAAAAAAATATATTTGCAAAAAAACATTTTTATATTAAATTTTGGAGGGCCTATCAGCGGGTGCCACGTGGCCCCAGTCCAGAGGTAGTGGTATGGCAAAAATATTTTGGAGTCTATGGGTATTGAACACACGACCTCCCGTCCGCGTGCAGAGCACCCGACCATTCAGGCTGGTTTGGTTCTTAATAGCTATGGGAGGTAATGTTTATTTAAGTTTCATATGTTTTTCCTTCTGTGGAAAAGGGGGCTAGCCCCCACTTCACAGAAACTTACGCCCGCGACTAGCACCTAAAGCCTTCTGGTGGTTACCACAACTAGCTTATCCACGCGGTTTTGTAGTGACAAGTGGCCAACGCTATCGGCGGTTAAAACCGCATTTAACTTCACGGTTTATCCAACGGTTAAGACGGCAGCGGGGCCGACGGTTTTGACGGACGTAAATGTGACCACTCCACACCTTGAAAATTAATGTCAGCACCTAATCGCCGACGGATTTGGAGCGCTTTCCCTAAATTTGGGGTTTTCATTCAATTTAACTTCAGTTAACTAATAGTCTCCACATTTAGTGGAGTTTTCCTAGGTGTCATTGGGAAAAATGCATGGAGAAGTCAATTTTCAACCAATTTTGGTGAAAAAAGAGTCTAACTAGACTAATTTCGACATTCTAAACACATTTGCAGAGGTTTCAGAGCCATCATAGGTCATCTTGTGCAGATTTAGCTTTAGGAGAGGTCAAGGAGCCACTAGGGCCACTAGGGTATTTTCAGTGTATTGGGCATCCATTCTCTATTTTCTGCAAATGAATAGTCATTCCTGGCTAATTCTAGCATTCTGAAGCTGTTTTTACAGAGAGCTCAACCATTTGAGGCTTTTATTCACATGTACTTACCATTTTTGAGCAATAAGATATGAGGGGCATGCCATTAGGAGCTCGACCAACAAATGTAGCCCAGGAGGGGTGAACTGCTTCAGCAAATTTGTTGAGTACTGTTACATGTGATGTTTAATTGTCTATTATTTACTGCTATACAATGTTTTATAAGCAATTTACATGATTTAACCTCACACATAAATCTGTTTAACTAAGATACAACCATTTGTTTCACTTTCAAACTTTAGTAAATCTTATGCACACAATTTAATTATTGTTTGGATACTTAGCACAACAAAACTAATACACTCCATTCAGATCAGTATGGATTGGCGAGACATTATGAGTTGGTATTCTATTGATGGGTTAATTCCTGGGAGGATAGTCACAACTAAGGGCATATTGCAGCTTGGGCCCTTTGGCACGAGTAGTGATGAAGGGCTCAGATGGTACCATAACCCACAAGTCCCAGGATCTAGGTGGCATTGAGATCCAGGAGAATCCATTGGGGGTAGGATTGGAAAAAGGATTATTTGGGATCCAAGAAAATATATTGAGGGAAGGATTTTTCGAAGGATTGTTTGGGATCCAGGTATTGAAGGATCCATTCAAGACCATTCAACATGGAGGAATGGAATAACACACTGTATTGTATGGGGTCCTGGTATCAATGTACAAATTCTTATATTGTGGATAGTAGTGGATTGCTTGAGGGCAAGCAATCTTTGGGTAGGAGGATTTGTAATATTCCATTTTTTTTGGATATGGTCAAAGGAGCAGAAACTACCCATGGTGTCTGCCCACAATATTCTCCTTCATTTTCAAGGGAAAACAATAAAATAAGGCTTCTAGAGAATCCACCAAGTGTATAAATGGGGGTAGGAGCTAGGCATTGAGGGCATTCAAGTTTATCTATATTATTGTTTTTTTTCTTAAGAATTTGGTGTGGCCAGTTCCACTTTGATCCCAAGGACGAAAACCTCGTGGGTGTTATTTGTCTAGTGGATCCATCCAGGGTCCACGATTATGCTTCAATATTTATTGTTCTCTTTTGATGAGCAGTCGTGCATGCCATTGTAGGGGCTCTGATACTTTGTATGGGCATGTACTGTTTTTCTTCATTTATTAAAATAAATAAGGTTGCATTTATAGATCCCATCTATGTTCATGTTTTTGCTAAAATATTTTTATTGAGAACACTAATATGTGCTAGATATGACTAAAAATTTTTAAGTTCGGGATATTATAATTGGTTCGAAGCAATCGATTATCCAATTCATAGTTTGTAGACTTAAACCTATCTACGAAAGGACCAATCTAAGGAAAACCTAATTTTCCTTGTGATTACCCACCTTTATTGAGTGAAGTCCATACTACGCAATCCATACAACATCATGAATTTGCTTGTTGAACAAAAAACCATTTTCCCCCTTCAAATAACAATAGACAAAGCACGCTTCATTCTATTGGAAATACTATTTGAAACTATCTTCTAAATTAGATTACATAGGGAAGTTTACCTATAATCTTCAAAGGTTGAGGGATCATTATTTTTTGGAATTAATGCCAAAAAAGTAGTTTTCTAAGCACCCAACGTATTTCCTACCCTTCCCAAATCCTCAATAAGCTTGAAAAAATCCTATTCCAATAACTCATAAAATACAAGATAGAATTCAATGGTCCAAACATCTAGCCTCGGGCTTTTAGACTTCTTGAAATAATTCAAGATAACTTTGAGCTCTTCATTGTTAATCCCAACATCTATTATTGTGTTCATCTCTTTGCCAAAAATACTTGGAAATAATTTGACTACCTTCATAACTTCCCCTAATATTATTTTCATAATTTTCCTTGAAGAAAGAGTGTAAGTGATGCTTACTAGTCGAGGCTATGTCTTTGGATGACGTCATTTTGACCCCATCCAATCCCACCAATTCCTAGATAGTATTATAATTTTTTGATGGGCTACATATTTGTGAAAGAACTTTGTGTTTTTATCTCCCTTTTTTATCCAAATGGATTGAATGCTTCCTATAGATCTAGCAAATGTTTCTTTTAATTTTTAAGAGATGGACTCTAACTAGCTCCTCAACTGAAAAATTGTCACCAGAATTATGCTAGAAGAGGTCTTGCAAAGTAACCTCAACCTCGTCAACTCTTTAGAATTTGCTTTTGTTTTCTCCCTAACACATGCCAAATATTTTACCTAAGAGAAATTATTTGATAATTATTGAAAATTCGAGATTCCAATCCACTTGCTTCTTCATATCCTTTCCAATTCTTCATTATTCGATTTTGGAGGCCCTCCTTATTAATCCATACATGATTGAACTTGTCAAGCACTAAGTTTTTGTAATTCATCAATTCTAATTGAAGCAAAAAAAGAATATGATTTAATAAACCTTCATTACCAACCCAAGATTTATACCTATTTATAATGTCCAAGATCCATTCTACTACAAGGAAACGATTAAGCCTCTTTGAAATTCCTAGCCTACCACTCTTAGAGTTCCTCTAAGTAGGTACAGCTTGTTGATATGCATGCCTACACACAACAAATTTAAAATTTGTAGAAAACAAATGAAATAAAATAACACTAAAAATTCATCATAGGACAATCAAATATATGATATTATTACTCAAAAAACCCATGGGACATATACTTGCATTTTTATAATTCTTGGTTTGCATTTTTATAATGTGAAAATCAAAACATTTTGACCCAACTACCACTCAAAAAGGAACAACAGTACATTTTTGAAAAATGTATTGTTGTCACAAACCCAACAATTTCCACCTTAACAATAATTTACTTGATACCCCACCCAATTCCATTTCATCACCTTTTTAGCATGCCAAGAGAAGGGAAAATCCACTTCATCTTCCCTAACAAAACTAATTTTGTGAACTTGTCTACACAATTTTCTTGAATATGAACCTTTTTAATATCAACGTGCTTAGTCTTGTTACGATAAGCTGAAATATTAGTAGTCAAATGTATAACATTGATTATTACATCATTCATTCATATTGTCCTACTTATTTCCCAATGTATAACATTGATTATCACATAATACATTCATCTTTTCCTACTTATTTCAATTTCAAAACTCACCGAGAAGACCCTTTAACTAGATTGCAGCTTTACATGCACGTGAGACAATTATATATTCTGCCTCAATAGTGGATAAAACCATAATTTCTTAAACCTTTGGCATCCACCTAATAGATCTTGCAAGGGTAAAGACAATGTGAAGTAGATATTCTCTTATCGAAATAACATGCAAAATATGAATCAACATAACCACATATTGAAAGACTAAAACCATCAAAGGTGATGTTGTTATTACTTGTGCCTCTAAGATACCAAAGCACGTATTTCATTATTTCCCAATGACATTTTCCTAGATTTTCCATGTATCTAATGACAACAATTGCATGTAAAATATATGGTCTAATATATACTATCATATAAATTAAATATCCTACAACAATAGCATATGGTATGTTAAAAATATAATGCTTTTCTTCTTTACTGCTGTGATATAATCTTACAAAGTTTAGAGTGGAAAGCAAAAGGGATATATAGAGGTTTCACATTATTCATATCAAACTTCATAAATATTCTCTCTATTGGTTTTTGTAGCATTGGATGTGTACTAGCCTTGAAATTTAGTGGAGAGGCTAGAATACATGAGATCTCCAAAACCTAGAAATTGTTTCTAGAAATTCCACTTAGAGACGACTTAATTAAATTAATTAGTCAATTTTTAATATTTCTTAAGTCCAAACTTAGGAAATATGATTAATTAAAAGGAATCAATTAAGTCATGGTGAGAATATTCTAGAAAATGACTTGGATCGATTTCTAGTTAATCTTATCCATTGAATAAGTTTTAATCATAGTCGTTGATTTCTCAATCAGATATTATAAGAAGAAACTCGATGGGGCTTGGAGAAAAAACTTAGGAGATTGAATTCACTGGCAGATCAATTTCCTGAGTAGCAGCGCTGAGTTTCCAGAGAGAGATCTAGTGAGCTCATTGTAGTGAAAGAGGGGCAGGGATAGTAAGGCCTCAGAAAGTTTTTCTAGATCCATTGATCGCACAAAAAAGAGGCAGTGAGTGCCATAGAGAGGCAGCATAGATGCGACCCAGAGGAAGCACAGTGCTTTAGAGGAGATCCACATTTTTTCTGGGAAGCAGAGTTGATTCAGTGCCAGAAGCCAGAGAGAGAGTCTGAAGGCTAGGAGGGTTCAATTTCTAGACAACAGCTGATCAATAAGAGAGAGGGAAAGTTGTTCCTAGCTATGGGGACACAATATTGCATAGGTTGACGCATTGACTACGCCAAGGTAGTGTAGAGCAGCTCATCTTGAGCCACGGTCAGTGCCGAATCACCAGTGGGAGTGAGATTTTCCTCACTAGACTCTTTGTCAGATTTTTCTTTGTATGGTTTTCTAGATTTAAAGAAATTATAGATTTGTACTCAGATTTACTACTGCATAATAAACAAACCCTCAGTTGCTGCACCGGTTTTCCCGAGTTGGGTTTTTCTGGGGACTTAGTCCAAAAATAACAGTGTTATTTGTGTGTGTGTGCATCTATCTTTCTAGTGTTATTTTTATGCCGCAATATTTTATTTGTGAAGGTTGCAGCGTATTAGTTTTGATATTTACCATAGAACACAACAAATAATTTTTTCAATTTATTTAACAAATAGAAGAAAGTTAATTAGTTACTGCAATAGGATTCCAATTTGTGGAATTTTCACATTCTCCACATACTCCTGTTGTGATAACCAAAACTTACCATATATCTATATATATATATATATATATATATATATATATATATATATATATATATCTTGTTTTAACACCCATCTAACTATTCCAACTCAAGGTTAAATAAAGCAACTGGTGTTAATACAACACAAATAGAAACAAGCTTGACAACATTTGAAATTATTTCAAGGAAATTGTTGTGGCTCAATTGCATTTACCTTTGAAATATTTTTCAAAAAACCAAAAAAGGATATATGATAGAAAATGTAAAAAAAATTGTGTCGTAGAAGAATTTTGATTTATATATTGGTACAGTAACATTACGTGATGAGATGTGAAGGTGGGTCGAGTCAGGCTCATTCACGTGTAGAACAGTTCAAGAGCCAAATTGATGGGCACGTTCAGAACATTCCACACCAAACAAGGTCGAGTTGAGCTCATTCGCAAGCTCAGGAGGGACTAGCGTAGCAGAACACTGGATAAGCTCAGGAGGGTTACACCATGGAGCAAACAAACTAATTTCCAAAGGCAGAGAAATGGTGCATTTCTCTTAAAAACTTAAGAGTTTTGGAGGAGGCGCAAAGGGAAAAATAGATGGTTAGGATCAAAGTGCAGAATTGAAGCAGATAGATGGATGGTGGAGATTAAATCACAAACCACAAATCGCAAGTTTCAAAGGATAGGCGCGAGAGGTAAGTGTTATAATCGTCGAAGTGTGATGTGCGATGCGATGGGGCCCGATCAAAAATAGAAAATCACAAGTTTTAAAGGATAACAACGGGAGGTAAGTGTTAAAGTCGCCAAAATGCGATGTGCGATGCCAGGTGGGACCCGATCGCATAACACACATCGCAAATTTTAAAAGATAAGTGCTAAGGAAAATTTAAAGACAACAAAATGCGAAGTGCGATGTTGGCATAGATGTGATGCGGTTCCATGATGAAATCTAAAGGATTTCAAGTCTGAGCTTATGAGGTTTGTGTGCAATTTTATGAAGAAATAGGAAAAGCACGACAGAGAGACTTGGGTAAGTGACCCGATACAGAGAAAAGGAGAAGAGAAGACTAAACACAATAGGCATGCGCAAAAGAGACAGAGTCGGGTAGTAGGTGACATGATGAAAATGTTCGAAACACAAAAGGCATATGCAGAGTCAGGCAGAAGAACATATAGTGGCACTTTGGGAAGCACGATAGCTAGGTCAAGTCGAGCACTGAGGCGTTGTTATAGAAATGTGCAGCTACCACATCATAACCAGGAAGGACACCTCAGTACTTCGGGGGGATGCATTAGCAACATCAGATTCAGCAAAAAAAATGATATTTCCAGTTTCAATTTGTTTTCCTTGTATGACTGCATAAGTAATCTTAAAAATTTAGGTATTCAAGTAGTTTCAACAAGTTCAGCAGTTACAAAATACTTTGATGTATTTAAGTAGATAGAAACAAAGAAAAGGGCTTCCAAGTTTTCGACCTCTCGATGACTGTTAATTTGGTACTAAATTTTCTAAGAAATAAATGAAATAAGATCAAGTTTCCTACACCTGTTGATGTTGATATGTCTTTCCAGTTTCGCTCTGTGTTTATTCCTCTTTGAATGAAGTGAATTAATGTAGCAGCTGGTCTCTTAATTACATCTGTGAGTAAGAGTTAAATAACCTTAATTTGTGCTCCTTCACTTCATCTCTTCTCCCTTCACAAACTCATGAGGAAACTTTAAAGTAATAGATTATGTGTTTACAACATATTATTTCGAGTTTCCTCTCTCTCCATGAATTTCCTCTGAAACTTAAAAGTGATAGATTCTATTTCTCAACATATCATTTTGAGTTTCCCTTATAGTTCTTCTTTTCGTTTCATTCAAATATCAACAGTTTATGGCATTGTGAAGGCTTTCATTATATCATATTATTGAGGGTATTAAGTGATTAAATTCTAGAGGTGTTAAACATAGGCCATTTGATATTTTAATTTTGAAATACATTTATAAAATGTCTTAAGCACTGATTCCTTACCATAGCCCAGGGATTGTCTCTTGAGATACAACATTTTCTGGCGTCGTTGCCGAGGACGAAGAAACGAAGTTTATTTTTCCCTGTGCTTTTCACATTATTTCCTCTGGTTTTTCAGTGAGGAGGAAATATTTGGTTGTGTTTTTTATTTTCAAAATTCTAGCTTTCAAAAGGCCTCACACGAGGTCAGATACCTCACAGTAGATAGTCCTTGCTTTTCCAGATCTAGAAAGATTGGTTTCTAAAAAGGCTCAGAAACCTGAAACTCCTTCAAGACCTGATCCTACATTGTTTGCTCCTGGTAGCAGTTCTCATAACCCTTTGTTTGAATATATTTCGAAGGAACTCTTTTTCTTGGAACAAGATTCTCCTTCCACGCCCATTCATTTTCAAGAACCTAAGTTAGAAGAACGTTCTTTCGAGTTTGTTTATTTTACCTTCACTCAAGCTCAACCACATATAGTTGTTGGTTATTATGCCATTGTTCATTAACCCACTCCCATATCAGTTTTTCCTCCACCTTCGTTCATTTTCAATCAAGGGGAAATTATGGCAGCACCAACCATTTTGTTGAACATATATGCTCCACTTAACCT
The DNA here is from genome assembly GCA_034641835.2 of Pinus albicaulis. Classification (NCBI taxonomy): domain Eukaryota; kingdom Viridiplantae; phylum Streptophyta; class Pinopsida; order Pinales; family Pinaceae; genus Pinus; species Pinus albicaulis. Next base: position 1,701,043,188 of record CM076580.1, on the reverse strand, counting down.
TCCTCAACCAATGAATGCCATGCCTCAATAATACCTCAAATTACCTCCTCGTTTCACTGGATAAGATGAAGTAACTGTAGAACAACATTTACCCTTGTTTTGCACTTTTGCTGAGAATTTAAATGTAGAACACCTTGATGTTGTGATGAGACTATTTGTGCAGTCTCAGAGGCTAGAAAATTGTTCAAAGGTTTACCAAATGGTTCAATAAATGACTATGAAGAGTAGAAACTCAATTCACTTAGACATGGGGAGAAAAGAGAGATCATGGTTACTCGTTGAAGAGTTTAATGCAATTAAAAGAAGGCCTAATGAAAACATTTTTGAGTTTGTAAAAAGATTCAACAAATTGTACAATAGTTTACCTATAGAAATGAAGCCCCCCCCCCCCGTAGGGGCAAAGGTAGTTTTTGTTGGGGCTTTTGAAGCTGATTTTAGCTTTACATTGAGAGATAAGAGCCCCTACTCTTGAGCAGATACAGAAATATGCTTTAGTGATTGAAACTAATATGACTGCAGGTGGAAAGATGAAAGGGAAACAACCAATCTAAGAGAAGGGGAAAGCAAAAGAAGAATCATCACAAGATCTAAGAATTGAAGATATGACAAAGGTGATGAAAAATTTAACAAATAAGCTAGCTAAGATGGAATTGGAAAATAAGAACTCCCAAAGACAATTACAACAAAAATGAAGGGGGTTTAACCCTCAATTCAGAAGAGATCCCCTACAAATTTTGCAGAGGGAAAGAAGAGATCAAGACCAGGTTCAAGCACCATTGTATATAGAAGCAACACCCGGAGAGCCAGCAGAAGATGACCAAAAGGAGGCTGAGGATCACGTATCTGCTATGTATACAATAGAAGAGGATGAAGAGGAATATTGTGAGGGAGAATATGTTGAAGCTGAAGTATATTTTTATCAATATGAATTGGATGAATACTGTAGGAAATTCACAGATTTCATGCAAGTTGAGTTACATAAAAAGTATGATTTAAGGTCTAGAAAGAGATTTAGAGTGCAAGATAATGAAGGTGAACAAAAAGGTTCCATTACTCCTACAAAAAAAGGACAATGTGAAACAGGTCAGTAAGGGGAAACAATCTGTAAATTCACTTAATAGAGCAAATGTGTAGCAAGGTGAATCTTCCTAGAACAAATCAGTTGACACTAATATTTTGGAGAGAGTTGTTCATGTACCCGAACAAGCAACAAATTCTAGAAAGAGTGAAGAAGAACTTGAAAAGAACATTAAGAAAAATCATGCTTTCAATTTGGAAAAAGAGTTGGAGAAGGTTAAAATGTAGGTACCTCTTCTAGAATTACCTAAAATACCAGCTTACAAGAAAGAAATTTCATAATTTATTAATCTCACACAAGTGGAATATATAAGTGACACGGTGAACTTACAAGAAGAAAATCCAGTGGTCACCTTTGGTCCTCATGTAGAAGTAGATCCTTATGTTCCACCCTTCTATATTTCTTTGTTGCTTCATGATTTTACTCTACATAATTGCATGCTAGACTCAAGATCGTCCCATAATCTCATGCCATTGTCTGTTATGAAGGAACTTAACTTGCAGATTGCCAAACCTTATAGGGATCTGTATTCATTTGATTCCAAAAGAGTGAAATGTGTCGGGTTGATTAAATATGTAGCAGTTTTGTTGGAAAAAATCCCAACAAAGAGTATAGTCATGGATGTAGTGGTTGCTGACATCCTAGCCAGGTTTAGAATGCTCCAGTCAAGATCTTGGGGAGTAAAGTTGGGAGGTGTTCTAAAATTAGATTTCACTTATGCTATCATTCCAGTTTTAATGGGGAAGAAAGAAGATTGTACAAGGAAACAAGGTTTGTGAAGACCACCTCCAAGAAAGATGCAGGAAATTCCCCCATTTATAATCAAGAAATATAAGATCTTTCTTGTTTCATGCTGCATGAAGATGCAGAAATTTTTTGAAGACTCAGGGAAGAAACTCTCTTCAGCAGTTGTAAATAATGAGTTGTACTCAAGGAAGATTTGGAAGTGCTACTTGGATGGTGCCTACTCCAAGTATTAGACTCCTATACCAATAGGTGTCATTTTTCATGATTGACTTGATGAACTATGCAATATGTTCAAACCTTTTTCTTGTTGCAAAGGTGTTCCATATTTTGAAAAAAAAATCAAAAAATCAAAAAATTTAAAAATTGTAAAGAGGGTATACCCTAAAAGAAAAATCAAAGGGTGAAAAAATAAAAATGGCCAAAAAAGTGAAAGAAAATGAACCCCAAACAAGAAAAGGCCAAGGAAAGTGTGCAAGTCTAAATGCCCTTATTGCTCTGATGTAATAAACAAATTGTGTGCAACTTGTATTTTATGCCACAATTCATGAATAATCAAACTGTTTAAGCTTGGCTAGTTCATTTTTCAATTTCATGTTGTAGAATAGAGAATAAATATCTGGCCAAACAGTTTAATCTTGGCGGATAAGTAGGTAGGTAGAGTTAATAAAAGGAGCTCAACAGTTTAATCTGAGCCCTTGGATGTAATAAGTGTAGACTTAGGTAGGCTTGCCATGTAAAAGAAAAAGAAAAGTGTGATAAGGGTTTGCCAGTCTAAGTGCACCCTAATAAAGAAGAAAAAATGGTAGAGTAAAGTAGATAGGGTAGGTAGATGATGTTGCAAATTTTCATGTGATGAATGATGGTGTTAAAATGTGTTAAGAATTTACTTTCATCACAAGTGCAAAGGCAGAACACTACATTGGCAGAATTTCAAAGCAAAGCAAGGTCAAAATCATTAATTTCCCCTCTCATTTTCCCCAACGATTTTACTAATTTCCCTAAGCACTAAGGTATTTGAAGATTAAAGGGGCTCAAGGCATTTCCTTGACTTTTGGAGGGACCGGACCCTCGGCCCAATAATTGAAAAGACCTAAGTACTTGAAATCATCCATTATCACATTCATTCACTTCTCAAAATCTTTTCCTAAGTAAAATCCCATTTTACTTAGGAAAATCCTTCAATATTTCATAAAAAGCCCTCAAAATCACTTTTTATTCTAAGTTTAAGTGATGAAAGTATAATAATGCTATTTACTTTTGAAACTTCACTTTCTTGGTTATATTTAAGTATTTTGAGTTTACATTGTTCCCTTGTCATATTAACTCTAATTTATATATTAAATCCTTATAGAAATGATCTTATCCTATTATATATAACTCCTTTTATCTAATATCCCAAAAACCCATGTATTATAATTTTTAGCCAAAAATATTTAAGTCCCACTTATTCAAATAAAAAACCCACAATATACCCCCTTTTGGCTAAAATATAACTTTAAATATTATTCCCGCCCCCCTATGGTAAATAAATCGCATTGATTTAATTACTGTATAATAAAAAATATATGGAAAATTTTTTAAATATGTTTTACGTGTTTAAAACAAAAAAAACCCACCAATCAAAACACTCCCGAAGCAATTAATTGATAAATAAACACGTCGGGCCTGCACCATTAAAACCCTATCAACTCCATGTCCCGTCCACTGTTCGATCGATCGCTCCAAGATCAACGGCTGTCGTTAATTCCGTTGGCCATCCCCGATCCGAGCATTAACGCGCAAAATGCCAGCGGTTTTAAAACAACACCATGGCCACGGGTCATTCATTCTGTAGAATCGCTGCCCATCCGCTCAATACCGCCTTCCCTCAAAAGAGGTGCGGAAAAAACCGCTTACCACCCCCCCCCCCCCCCGTGACTCATATGTCGTACATGCTGACGTCATTAATTAAAACCCGCCACCCTTTGAATTTGTATATAAAATGAAAATAACTTGCGTTTTTTTTATTATATCGTGCACAGTGAACGACCAGACTCCCATGCAGTAAAACCCTTTGTAACCCAGCTGCGCTACCTGAAGCCTCTGTTAACCAATTCGAGCATGGTTTACCTCCCAAAAATCATTCTAGATTCACTCCACAGACCTCTTAAAATAAAATGAAACCTTTTCGATCTCCCCTGCAAACCAATGCTTTCTTAACAATTTGTTTTGTTTTACAGGTGATCAGAAGACCACATCCTTGGATAAATAGTCTTAATACTAGTCATAAGACTTGTTTACTCTAAGAGTGTTATCAAATCTATTCAAACAGAGATGGAAGATAAAACATACAGTTGAAAGACAAGCAAAGGAAACAGGATATTAAACAATTTATTGTTGAAACAGACAGTAAAAACCTAAACTACACATTGAAGGTAAAAGGACACAGTAAAGAACAGTTAAAGAGTATCAGTGGTTAAAGTGTATCAGGTAAAAGTCAGAGTGAAAGTTAAAATGAAGTTACAGAGCAGTCAAAGGTAAAACAGTAAAAGTAATTACAGAGGCAGTAAAATGGTAAAAAGATATGAAAATACTTTCACCAACATTGAAGTTTATCTAAAGTGAAAGTAAAATAGTTAAAAGAACAAAAAAGTGAAAAGATGAAAAACACAACAAGAAGGAACATTTTTGCAGAAATTTAATGTTTTAGTCATTGTTTTGCAGAAACTATTGTGATCAATCCAAGATGAATTTTTCAAAACTGAAGGAGGTTTATGTTATTAAGAGGACCATCTACAAAAACCTCTCTCACTTTTCTAACAGCTATTATGGTTTTGGAAATATTAAACAATGATGGAAAGCACTTTTTGCAGAAAATACCAGTTATGTCATCATTTTGCAGAGAAGCTTGTGGTAAATAAAAACTACATCATACAAAACTGAAGGAGGTTTTTGTTCCTAAGCGAAATATCTACAAAAACCTATCTCACATTTTGCACAATGATTTCCGAATGAGAGATACATGCACATCGTTACAGCTATTTTTCAGACTCTGTAAAACTCTGTTTTAAACATAGTTTTGCAGAGCCTATTGTGCACATCTAGAGAGAAATTTGGGGAAACGGAAAGAGGTTTATCTCACCAACATATTAATCTACAATAACCTCTTTCACTTTTTACATATATATTACGGATTGAGAAATACAAATGTCCCATTGGACCCCAAATTTGCAGAATTGTTGGAGCAGAATTGCACAAAGAAAGGAAGCAGTTAGTGACTTGGATGCCTCATCATCAACTAAGAGTTGGATCAAATTCGAATTATCCTCTTTATCATCACCTATCCATACAAAATAGTGCCAAATATATGCATTAGTTTGAGTGTCATTTACTTAAGTTCTATTTATGTAAAATAGTTGGAGAGATTTGTGAACTAATCTTGATATTTTTTCAAGATATTTTAGTTTAGAATTTGTATAAATACTTCACTCTTGGAAGTTTGAGGGTGGATTCTTCTACTTTGCTGTAAAATTGACTTTTGGAATAAAAGTGCTTTGGAGAAATTTCTTTGTGGCTTGCTGGATGATGAATTGAAGCTCAAGACTTTTTGCAGGATTCATATGTCAAACTATAGTTCAATAAGTCATTTCTATCCTATGTTTTAAGTTTTATCTTTGTTTATAATATCACTGTGTTCCATTTCTGAATAATTGACAAAAAAAAAAATCAGAAATTGCTTAAGTGTACTCTGATTTCAATTGTGATTATTCTAAATGTTTTCTTCTAAACTGGTTAAAAACAATGAATTCTTAATTGCTCTTGTTTCGCTGGTTTAAACATTCTGATTACTATAGTAAAGAATTCTTAACTGCTCTTTATTTGTAATCATTCACTTTCTTTCTTTGAACATGTTGAAAGATTCTTAATTGTCTTTCATCCCTTCAAAATCCATTCCATTCACTTTAAAATCTAAAATTGTTCTCTGTTTGGCTATCTTGCCCTGCAAAGCCATCTTTGGTGTAAAAACTTAATCCAGTAAAGCCATCTTTGGTGTAAAAAATTAATCCAGTAAAGCCATCATTTTGACTCCATAGCCCAATGGCCTGAAATACTCAATCGTGCCCTTAGTTGGCGGATTCCACCATTTAAATTCAAACAAACTCTTGGACTTATAACTAGCCTAATATTTTCTAAGAACAAAGCTAAATTTTAAAGAGAGAGCCCTATCTGGATACAGATTGGCTAGATTCTGTATCTAAAGGTTGGTTAGTGGTTACCTCGGGTTTCTTTCCTTTTCTTACAACTTCAAGGAAGGCCTGAGTGATAACATAGTGGCGACCATACTGGGAATCTGAATCATTTTAATTGTTACTATTGTTTGCTTATAAGCTACAGACAGAGCCTGAAGATCAGCCAGGTAGCCTTTGAACTGCTTTTGCTCTGCAATTGCATAGTAAATAAATGCTGCTTCAATCTATCTCTAGTCTAGCTTATAAACTGAACTTTGGTTTCAAACATTCAATCAGTTTCTCTAGTTCAATAAATCTTTAAGAAAATTTAAATCCAATATCTGAAACCTCTTAAAAAAATTATAGAAGTTGTTTTGAAAATTCATTAAAAAACAAAATAATCATAAAATACTCAAAGTTTGGTTTCCTGAAGAACTAAATTTTTCTTCAAAATTGTTTTACAGGTTCAGATCTGATCTATGATGGTGGACAGTGATCAGACACACAAAGGTTAAAATCATCCACCTGGCGACTCCAAATCAATTTCACAATCAAGACTCCACTGGAGGAATGAACCTCAAATAACAATATGGAAAGATCAGGCTTTTAACTTGGATCTTAATCCAAGACATTATGTTCTTTCTCATTAAGAAATTTTTTCAATATATATTGTATTTTATAGAAGATATTAGATTAGTTTTTAGTTACTTTCCTTTGAATATTGTAAGTAATAATTCTCCTAATCTCTTTGAGCGGTGTTCTTATGAATCTAATGATGATCATTTTCCAATTAAGAAGCCTCAAATAATCAAGACTGATCTTACAATCCCTGTACATATCCCTGTGCCATATAAAGTTTCAGATAGATATAAACCCCTTATTTTACCTCCTATACTCCATGATTTTCCTAAAAAATACTACAAGTATCTTCCTAGATTTGATGGAGAAAATGGTATCATTGCCCAAAAACATATTCAAGGTTTTGAAAATTATTTGGATTTATTTGAAATTGATGAAGATGATGTTAAAATCAAACTTTTTACTCTTTCTTTGCAAAATAGAATAAAGAGTTGGTTCAAAAATCTGCCTAATGTTAGCATCTCAAATTTCTAGCAGTTTATCAAACTTTTCCTTAATAGATGGATAATCAAAGTTAATCATTTTGTGATCATGGAAGAATATAATCAATTAAAAAGACATCCAAATGAAACAATACAACAATTTTCTGACAGATTTAATCAAGTTTATGATTCATTGCCAGAAAATATTAGACCTCCTCATGATTCAGCTCTCTTGCATTATCCAAGTGCCTTTAATCCAGAAATAGAATTTCGATTAAGAGAAAGAGATCCAAAAACACTTGTACAGATGTAGAACATTGCAGTCGATGTAGAAGTTAATCTGCAAATCAAACAGGGAAAGTTGAAAGCGAAAGAAGAGGAAAATAAAAATATTGCAGGGTAAAACTCAGCCATTTGGTAAGAAAACTAGATGAAATAACACAGGATATCACTATGAAAGAAGAATTTTTTATTCAAAATCACCATGAAGAAATAGAAGAGGTTGATAGCCATGAACAAATTCCTCTTAATTCAAATTATCATAGATCAGAAAATGAATTTACAAATCAATATGAGGAAGAGGAATTTGTTGTTCTAATGTGTATGTTTTATGACATTCCTTCTTTTGATGATTTGCCTAAGTATGATCATTATGATGATAGTTATATTCTCCAAACTCAAGCTAACTTTACAGAGCAATCAGAAGCTAGTTTGTGGGATGAAGAAACTCAGTTTCAGCAGATTGAAGACAGTGATCAGCCAGTACAGATCAACCATGAGAATGAGGAAGAAAGAGCAGAAAATGTGGAAATAAGTGAAGATTCTTTACCTCTTTGTTTTGCTTCATTTCAGTTCATTAGAGACAACTATCATGCCATCAATAATCAACAATCTTTAGGAATTGTGATTGACAACAAAGAAGATAATGAAACTATTGATCAAGATTTTTCAGTTTCACAATTGCAGTTATCAATTCCCATTGAAATAAATGATCAAATGGCACAAGAAAGTTCCATACCACTATTTTTTGAATCATTTCAATGTTTAAAGGAAATGTGGTATAACATATTTAATGAAAAGGATGAGAAACTTGGTGAAGTTTATGAAGTCTCATGGAAACCTATATGTTATAGGTTGCAGCCATTTTCCCAAGTTTTTCAGGATCCAATAGCAGATATGTTGAATATTGAAGGCATTCAAAGCATTCCTCTATTAACTAACTATGATTTTCATAATCAAGATGATAAAAGATTCAACACTCAAACATTATAATCAGTAGGAATATCATCACAAATCTTATCTGAAAGTTTACAGGGAGATAAAGATGAAAATAACATTTCGTATTCATGGTATGGAGGCCATCCAGAACAGATGTACAATTGTTCAGATCAGTTAAACATCAGTGTATATATTTTGGAAGATCCTTTTGTACAGTTTCTAGAGTCAACAAAGGAAATCAAGTGTTTCCTTATCCTCTCATTTATTGACAAGTTTCTAATAGGTTGCAGAAGTACAATTTTGATAATCAATAAGAAAATGAAACAAAATCTATCAAAGTACATAATGCTTGAATGGTTGCATTGGCTATTTCATTTTACCTAACTAGCAGTTGAACAGTAGACTGAGTAGGTAGATGAGTGCTAATAAGCTCAGAATTTTGAGCATTTTTTTTTAGTTTTTAATTTTCAACTAGTTTTTCATTTAGTTGGTTTGAAAATTTTTGTGTGTTGTTTTAGTTTCAGATTAGATTTCAGTTTGCAGAAGACAAAAGACATTTACTGGTTCACCAAGGTCAATGGATGAGGACAACTGACCTGTTGTTCTTGACTTTTCACCAGGAAAAGCCATCCCCAAGTGGAGCCAGTGTTAGACTCCTATACCAATAGGTGTCATTTTTCATGATTGACTTGATGAACTATGCAATATGTTCAAACCTTTTTCTTGTTGCAAAGGTGTTCCATATTTTCAAAATAAAAATCAAAGGGTGAAAAAATAAAATTGGCCAAAAAAGTAAAAGAAAATGAACCCCACCAAAAGAAAGGCCAAGGAAAGTGTGCAAGTCTAAATGCCACTACTTTTTGCTCTGATGTAATAAACAAAATTGTGTGCATTTTGTCAAATATTTGCCACAATTTATGAAGAGTCAAACAATTTAAACTTGACTCATTCATTTTTCAATTTCATGTTGTAGAATAGAGAATAAATATCTGGCCAAACAGTTTAATCTTGGCAGATAAGTAGATAGGTAGAGTTAATAAAAGGAGCTCAACAGTTTAATCTGAGCCCTTGGATGTAATAAGTGTAGACTTAGGTAGGCTTTCCATGTAAAAGAAAAATAAAAGTGTGATAAGGGTTTGCCAGTCTAAGTGCACCCTAATAAAGGAAAAAAAATGGTAGAGTAAAGTAGATAGGGTAGGTAGATGATGTTGCAAATTTTCATGTGATGAATGATGGTGTTAAAATGTGTTAAGAATTTACTTTCATCACAAGTGCAAAGGAAGAACACTACATTGGCAGGATTTCAAAGCAAAGCAAGGTCAAAATCATTAATTTCCCCTCTCATTTTCCCCAAAGATTTTACTAATTTCCCTAAGCACTAAGGTATTTGAAGATTAAAGGGGCTCAAGGCATTTCCTTGACTTTTGGAGGGACTGGACCCTCGGCCCAATAATTGAAAAGACCTAAGTACTTGAAATCATCCATTATCACATTCATTCACTTCTCAAAAATCTTTTCCTAAGTAAAATCCCATTTTACTTAGGAAAATCCTTCAATATTTCATAAAAAGCCCTCAAAATCACTTTTTATTCTAAGTTTAAGTGATGAAAGTATAATAATGCTATTTACTTTTGAAACTTCACTTTCTTGGTTATATTTAAGTATTTTGAGTTTACATTGTTCCCTTGTCATATTAACTCTAATTTATATATTAAATCCTTATAGAAATGATCTTATCTTATTATATATAACTCCTTTTATCTAATATCCCAAAAACCCATGTATTATAATTTTTAGCCAAAAGTATTTAAGTCCCACTTATTCAAATAAAAAACCCACAATATACCCCCTTTTGGCTAAAATATAACTTTAAATATTATTCCCGCCCCCCTATGGTAAATAAATCGCATTGATTTAATTACTGTATAATAAAAAAAATATGGAAAAACTTTTAAACATGTTTTACATGTTTAAAACAAAAACAACCCACCAATCAAAACACTCCCGAAGCAATTAATTGATAAATAAACACGTCGAGCCCGCACCATTAAAACCCTATCAACTCCCTGTCCCGTCCACCGTTCGATCGGTCGCTCCAAGATCGACGGCTGTCGTTAATTCCGCTGGCCATCCTCGATCCGAGCATTAACGCGCGAAATGCCAGCGGTTTTAAAATAGTACCATGGCCACGTGTCATTCGTTCTGTGGAATCGCTGCCCATTCGCTCAATACCGCCTTCCCTCAAAAGCGGTGCAGAAAAAACCGCTTACCACCTCCCCCCCCACCCGTGACTCATATGTCATACATGCTGACGTCATTAATTAAAACCCACCACCCTTTGAATTTGTAAATAAAAAGAAAAGAACTTGCATGTTTTTATTATATCGTGCATAGTGAACGACCAGATTCCCATGCAGTAAAACCCTTTGTAACCCAGCTGCGCTACCTGAAGCCTCTGTTAACCAATTCAAGCATGGTTTACCTCCCAAAAAGCATTCTAGATTCACTCCACAAACCTCTCAAAATCAAATGAAACCTTTTCAACCTCCTCTACAAACCAATGCTTTCTTAACAATTTTTTTTTTTTTACAGGTGATCAGAAGACCACATCCTTGGATAAACAGTCTTAATACTAGTCATAAGACTTGTTTACTCTAAGAGTGTTATCAAATCTATTCAAACAGAGATGGAAGATAAAACATATAGTTGAAAGACAAGCAAAGGAAATAGGATATTAAACAATTTACTGTTGAAACAGACAATAAAAACCTAAACTACACATTGAAGGTAAAAGGACACAGTAAAGAACAGTTAAAGAGTATCAGTGGTTAAAGTGTATCAGGTAAAAGTCAGAGTGAAAGTTAAAATGAAGTTACAGAGCAGTCAAAGGTAAAACAGTAAAAGTAATTACAGAGGCAGTAAAATGGTAAAAATATATGAAAATACTTTCACCAACATTGAATTTTATCTAAAGTGAAAGTAAAAAAGTTAAAAGAACAAAAAATTGAAAAGATGAAAAACACAACAAGAAGGAACATTTTTGCAGAAATTTAATGTTTTAGTCATTGTTTTGCAGAAACTATTGTGATCAATACAAGATGAATTTTGCAAAACTGAAGGAGGTTTATGTTCTTAAGATGACCATCTACAAAAACCTCTCTCACGTTTCTAACAGCTATTATGGTTTTGGAAATATTAAACAATGATGGAAAGCACTTTTTGCAGAAAATACCAGTTAAGTCATCATTTTGCAGAGAAGATTGTGGTAAATAAAAAATACATCATACAAAACTGAAGGAGGTTTTTGTTCCAAAGAGACATATCTACAAAAACCTATTTCACGTTTTGCATAGTGATTTCATACTGAGAGATACATGCACATCTTTACATGCTATTTTTCAAACTCTGTAAAACTCTGTTTTACACATATTTTTACATAGCCTATTGTGCACAGCTGGAGAAGAATTTGGGGAAACGGAAAGAGGTTTATCTCACCAACATATTAATATACAATAACCTCTTTCACTTTTTACATATCTATTATGGATTGAGAAATAAAAAGGTCTCATTGGACCCCAAATTTGCAGAATTGTTGGAGCAGAATTGCACAAAGAAAGGAAGCAGTTAGTGACTTGGATGCCTCATCATCAACTAAGAGTTGGATCAAATTTGAATTATCCTCTTTTTCATCACCTATCCATACAAAATAGTGTCAAATAGATGCATTATTTTGAGTTTCCTTTACTTAAGTTCTATTTATGTAAAATAGTTGGAGAGATTTGTGAACCAATCTTGATATTTTTTCAAGATATTTTAGTTTAGAATTTGTATAAATACTTCACGTTTGGAAGTATTTTGGGTGGATTCTTCTACTTTGCTGTAACATTGAATTTTGGAATAAAGTTCTTTTTGGAGAAATTTCTTTGTGGCTTGCTGGATGATGAATTGAAGCTCAAGACTTTTTGCAGGATTCATGTGTCAGACTATAGTTCAATAAGTCATTTCTATCTCGTGTTTCAAGTTTTATATATGTTTACTATATCACTGTGTTTCATTTCTGAATAATTAACAAAAAATGATTAAATCAGGAATTGCTTAAGTGTACTCTGATTTCAATTGTTATTATTCTAAATGTTTTCTTCTAAACCGGTTATAAATAATGAATTCTTAATTTCTCTTGTTTCTCTGGTTTAATCGTTTGATTACTTAGTAAAGATTTCTTAATTGCTCTTTATTGGTAATCACTCACTTTCCCTCGTTTGAACATGTTGAAAGATTCTTAATTGCCTTTCATCTCTTTAAAAATCCATTCTATTCACTTTAATATCCAAAATTTCTCTCTGTTTGGTTATCTTGCCCTGCAAAGCCATCTTTTGTGTAAAAACTTAATCCAGTAAAGCCATCATTTCGACTCCATAGCCCAATGGCCCGAAATACTCAATCGTACCCTTAGTTGGCGGATTCCACCATTTAAATTCAAACAAAACTCTTGGACTTATAACTAGCCTAATATTTTCTAAGAACAAAGCTAAATTTTAAAGAGAGAGCCCTCTCTGGATACAGATTGGCTAGATTTTGTATCTGAAGGTTGGTTTGTGGTTACCTCGGATTTACTTTCCTTTTCCACAACTTCAAGGAAAATCTGAGTGATAACATAGTGGCGACCATACTGGGGATCTGAATCATTTTAATTGTTACTATTGTTTGCTTATAAGCTACAGACAGAGCCTGAAGATCAGCCAGGTAGCCTTTGAACTGCTTTTGCTCTGCAATTGCATAGTAAATAAATGTTGCTTCAGTCTATCTCTGGTCTAGCTTATAAACTGAACTTTGGTTTCAAACATTCAATCAGTTTCTCTAGTTCAATAAATCTTTAAGAAAGTTTAAATCTTATATCTAAAGCCTCTTAAAGAAATCATAGAAGTTGTTTTGAAAATTCATTAAAAAAAAAAAAAAATCATAAAATACTCAAAGTTTGGTTTCCTGAAGAACTAACTTTTTCTTCAAAATTGTTTTACAGGTTCAGATCTGATCTATGATGGTGGACAGTGATCAGACACACAAAGGTTAAAATCATCCACCTGGCGACTCCAAATCAATTTCACAATCAAGACTCCACTGGAGGAATGAACCTCAAAGAACAATATGGAAAGATCAGGTTTTCAACTTGGATCTTAATCCAAGACATTATGTTCTTTCTCATTAAGAAATTTTTTCAATGTATATTGTATTTTATAGAAGATCTTAGATTAGTTTTTAGTTATTTTCCTTTGAAGATTGTAAGTAATAATTCTCCTAATCTCTTTGAGCGGCTCTCTTATGAATCTAATGATGATCATTTTCCAATTAAGAAGCCTCAAATAATCAAGACTGATCTTACAATCCCTGTACATATCCCTGTGCCATATAAAGTTCCAGATAGATATAAGCCCCTTATTTTACCTCCTATACCCATGATTTTCCTAAAAAATACTACAAGTATCTTCCTAGATTTGATGGAGAGAATGGTATCACTGCCCAAAAACATATTCAAAGTTTTGAGAATTATTTGGATTCATTTGAGATTGATGAAGATAATGTTAAAATCAGAATTTTTGCTCTTTCTTTGCAAAATAGAATAAAGAATTGGTTCAAAAATCTGCCTAATGCTAGCATCTCAAATTTCCAGCAGTTTATCAAACTTTTCCTTGATAGATGGATAATCAAAGTTAATAATTTTGTGATCATGGAAGAATATAATCAATTAAAAAGACATTCAAGTGAAACAATACAACAATTTTCTGACAGATTTAATCAAGTTTATTATTCATTGCCATAAAATATTAGACCTCCTCATGATTCAGCTCTCTTGCATTATCCAAGTGCCTTTGATCAAGAAATAGAATTTCGATTAAGAGAAAGAGATCCAAAAACACTTGTACAGATGCAGAACATTGCAGTTGACGTGGAAGTTAATCTCCAAATCAAACAAGAAAAGTTGAAAGCAGAAGAAGAGGAAAAGAAAAACATTACAGAGATAAAACTCAACATTTTGGTAAGAAAACTAGATGAAAGAACACGTGAGATCACTATGAAAGATGAATTTTTTATTCAAAATCACCATGAAGAAATAGAAGAGGTTGATAGCTGTTGAGTCTCAAATCTGCATCTTTCTTATACACCTTTCTAGACCTTTTTCATTCACCTGGACCTTCTCAGTCACCAATATCATTGCATATTAATTGTAAAAGAGCTTTTAAAATGGTTTTTAACTATGTTTTGTGTCTGCTGTTTGATTTAGATTTTTGCTCATTTAGCTGCAGAATCTTGTCACTTTCCGCAGCTGCTGCAACTTTCCGCAGCCATTTTGTCAAAGTCTATGTTGCAGGTGTCTTCAGGCAAATCAAGCCACATGGGCAAGTTCAAAATGACGTGGACATGGATCGTGTCCTATTGGCTCGGTCGAATTCATCTAAGAAGGTTGTGGTCAAAGGTGGCCAAGTGGTGGTCAACCGTAGAGTCCCACGGTGACAGAACTCTGTTTCTCATCACATGGAGATTTTCTTGGCCGTTTCTAAAACACGGGAGACATATCAACACCTGTAAATGGCTTCATAAGCTGAATCCAACATCCACTCTCCATAGATTTAATCCTCACGGCGGCCATAACGCTAAATCTCTGGACGTGATGGTTCACGTATCTTCTATCAGCGCAGAATTTAGGGAATTAGTTATATCTCCCTCTGTTATAAATAATGCGTTCTCATACGCATAATAGTTAGATCTTCTGTAGCTCTGTAATGTAATTGCGTTGCCATTGTGCTGTAACATTTCTCTGACCGCATTTTAATATATGAGAAGACTTTTTTCAAAAGTGTAATTCGTATCTGAAAGCTGCTCCCCGAGGTCTGTGCAGAGGGCCCCTGAACACGCTGAGGTTTTGTGTACTACTGTATAGTTTCATGCTTCATTTCTTTATGTTCATTGTGCCATAGTCATTCATGTATATATAGATTACATCTTTCATGGTATTTACATTTCATCTCTGTCCATAATCCTTCATGCTTTACATTTTACTTCTGTCCATAATCTTTTATGTTTTATGTTGTTGTTAACTGATCAGTGTTCTTGTTTCAGATTAAAATAGGCATCCCGGGCATTTTTCACATCTTTTTCATAATGACTAATGACATGGAATCAATATTGTCCTTCTGTTGATTTCCTTTTCTTAGTGTTTGTTTAATTCCAGCACTGTTTTGTTTATTTTAGTCTTGCACATTTGCTTTAAGTAGTTATATTAGATATTAAACCGTTCATGTCATTTTCAGTTACCTCCGAAAGCCATAGCGAGACTAATGGTGAGGGATTGAAGTATGAATGTATGGTTTGATATTAGTTTACTTTTCTGCAAGTTAGATATTAAACTGTTCATGTCATTTTCAGTTACTTCCAAAAGCCATAGCGAGACTAATGGTGAAGGATTGAAGTATGAATGTATAGTTTGATATTAGTTTACTTTTCTGCAAGATAGATATTAAATTTCTCATGTCATTTTTAGTTACCTCCGAAAGCCATAGCGAGACTAATTTGAGGGATTGAAGTATGAGTGTGTAATTTGATATTAGTTTATTTTTCTGCAATTTAGATATCAGATTGCTCAAGTTGTTTATGATTACCTCCAAAAGCCATAGTGAGACTAATGGTGAGGGGTCAGAATATGAGTTGATGTAATTTGATTTTAGTTTTACTTTACTTGCAATCTTTTCTTTGAGTAACAATTTCTTTTTTGTTTAGACAGCAGCAAGGGTAATGGTTTTCATGATCAATAGTTCACTGTTTGTTTAACTAGGATAGTAGCACATTTTCATTTCCATTTAGTAACTAATTTTCTCATTGTATATTTCAAAATCCTTTTGAAGTTTGAAGTTTGGTAAATCATTATAAAGGACATCATTTCCTTGAACAATCATAACCATACTTGCCTTTTAGAATTTTCATTAGGAAACCAACCAAGATAAAAAGAAAAAAAACCAAAAACGACAAAAAAGTAAGAGATAGGTTATCTTGCACATATAGTGCGCCACACTTCGTCAGCTTACGAATCCCGGATTGACAAATTAATGTAGCAATTTAGGACACACTAAATTGACCAAACATTTTGGCGCCATTGCCGGGGAAGTGTAACTATGTAGCCAATTTCTTAAAAAAAACAACAATAAAAAGAAGGGAAAAATTGATAACTTCTTGAAGTATGCTCTCCTCTTGCACCTAGTGTGATCTGGAGGATCAGAAAAGAGAGTTATTGGTTCAATAATTTCTTAAGTATGCTCTCTTCTTGCACCTAGTGTGACCTGGAAGATCAGAAAGAGAATTATTAGCCCAACTTAAAAAAAATAATAAAAATGACATGCATAGAGCAAGAGATTCTAGGGGAAGGTTTATAGCTAAAGCCAAGAGTTCGATTTTCACAACTCCATCTTCTTCAAGGCATAGACAAGATTCACCACCATCTACCCCTAGCCTTAAGATTCTTGGAATTCAAGGAACAGCTAAATTAGAGGATTCTCCTATACCACCTACTAAATCTCATTTAGAAAATGATCCTTTCTTTACTTCTACAGGAGAGTATCTTGTAATCAAAGAAGTAGAATCACCTGAAGAAGAAAAGGAAAAGACTCCCTCTCATCCTCCCTTGATAGAAGAACCAGAGGACTTTGAGGACTCTAAAGAAACTATCATGGTAGAGGAAATAATAGATGGATTTGGAGGTAGAGGTAGAGGTAGAGGAGGAGGAAACAATGGAGACAACAATGGTGAAGGTAATAATGGAAGAAATAGGGAAGGAGACAACTTGTTTGGATTCCCTATAGTTGATGAGGAAACTCATATAACAATGAAAAACATCTCACCATCTGTCCTCCCCAACTTTTATGGATTGCGAAGTGAGGATCCTGAAACATTTCTGTTTGAGTTTGAAGTCGTGTGCCGAACCTATGACTCTATGGAAGACTCTCAAAAACTCAAACTGTTTCCTTCAACATTGAAGGGAGCTGCTTTGAAATGGTTCATGGGATTAGCCACTCAATCTATTAGGACTTGGAATGATATGAAACAAACATTTTTGGATAGATACTTGGACTATTGTATGCCCACCAATCACAAGGATGAGGTATTCAAAATGATGCAAAAAGAAAATGAAAATTTGGAAGATTTACTTGAAAGATTTCAATACAAATTAAAAAGAGCAAAGATGAGCAACTTAGATGATGAAACTTTGAAAGCCCTCATATTAAAAGCCATTAGATATGAATGGATAGATATTTTAAACATGATGGGGAAAGGAGACATTTCTCAACTTCCACTTCGTGACATAACAGAACTATGTGTCCATCTCTCAAGAGGAAAATCTAAAAAAGGAAAAGGGCCTAGGGATCCTTCTCTTATTAGGGCTAACAAATCTGCAACTGGATCAGTAAGTAGGGCAGAGATTGGTAATATGCTTGATGAATTCAAAACTGATATCTTAGGAAGCCTTAGTGAACAACTAGACACCCTTAAAATCCAAAACAAGCAGAAAGCAGAAACAGATGCTCTAGCCATCTTTTGTCCGAAATGTAGGAAGAAACGTGCTTTAAGGGAATGTCCCTTGGATGCAAAAGTTGTAGAAAAATGTATAATTTGCTCAGAGAATCATGAGATCAAGGATTGTCCTTCAATTCCTGGACTCAAAACTGTCTTTCAAGAAGACCCAAATTCAGTAGAATCTCTCTGTTTTGTTGCAAGAAGACCTTGTCAGGGACAACAAACTCAAGGGTTTAACAACCCTATGAATCTTCAAACCCCACCAAATTGGAATCCTTGGCAACAACCTTGGCCCCAACATCAAAATCGATATCAGCCATGGGTACAAGGGATGCAAAATCCTTATGGGATATTTGCTCAATTTTATCAATATCCTCCATCTTTTCAAAATCAACAAGCTCCACAACTTCCAAACTCAAATCCACAACTTTCATTGCCATTTCCACAACAACCTTCTCAGCAAAATCCAAATCCTCAACTCATGCTTCCATACCAACAAAAGACAAATCAACTTCCAACTTAGCCATTGCCAAATCCTAACAATAAAAATCCTCAGAATACTTACATGATAGAAGGACAACAATTTCCTACCTATATGATTGTTCCTCTCAATGATGTACAACTCAGGTCTGGTAGAGTTTTAGAAAAACCTTCTATAGATGTCCAAGAGCAAGATATCTCTGAGGAGGCTCTCTTAAAGCCAATAAAATTTCTGAGGAAGCATCTCTTCAAAACTCAAACATTCAAAAAGAGAAAGAAAAGTTAACACCCACAACTCCTATAGTTGAGCAACCTGCATCTTCATCTACACCGCCTTTTCCTGAAAGATTACAAAATGACAAGGGGGTGGAAAAACAAATCTTGTTGCCTAACTATGATTTTCTAGATAAATTAAAGAATGTTTGTATCAATATTCCCTTGCTACAAGCCATTCGAGAGATTCCTATTCTAGCAAAAACAATAAAGGAGTTGAGTTTCAAAAGACCAGGAAGGAAACTAAAAGATACAAGAAGAATCCACCTGGTGGGAAAAATTGCAGATATCATGATGGGAAAAATTACCATGCAGAAGTATGTAGATCCAGGAAGTCCAATTTTCAAGAAACATATAAATGGGATATAAATTCCAAACACATTGATTGACTTAGGGGATGCTATCAACATTATGAGTAGGCAGACTATGGACCAGCTAAAACTTCCTAACCTTCTTTTTACACCTACTTTACTGCAACTTGCAGATCGATCAATTATTAAACCAGATGGTGTATTAGAAGACATTTTAGTCTCCTTAGATTCTTGGGAATATCCAGTAGATTTTATGATTTTGACTCCCAAGAGTAATCTAGGAGGACATCCACTTATCTTAGGAAGACCTTGGCTAGCCACAGCTGATGCTTTCATTAGTTGTAGATCTGGGGATATGTACATTTCTAATGGTAAT
The DNA here is from genome assembly GCA_034641835.2 of Pinus albicaulis. Lineage (NCBI taxonomy): Eukaryota > Viridiplantae > Streptophyta > Pinopsida > Pinales > Pinaceae > Pinus > Pinus albicaulis. The sequence goes on along the minus strand of CM076580.1, from coordinate 1,701,023,875 downwards.
TCAACAAAGAAATTCAATTTGTATCCTCCAGCAAAAGCAATCACAGAAGTAGGAGACAATGAATGGGTTGATGATGAGGATATTATACAACCTGTCTTTACCATTTCTGAAATCAGTGAGGATAGTCAAATTCTGAACACATTAGAAAATTTTGAGATATCTTCAGAATATGACCCCACACAATTTCGGTTGGAATCTGACATAGAATATTTATCATCAAGACAAATGTCTCTTTACTCTATGGAAGAGTTTGGTAGTTCTACTATTGAGATTTTTCCAGGAAAAACATTGAATACCAACAAGCATTTGGAAAAGTCACAACAAGAAGAACTAACCAAAATCTTGCAAAAAAATTCTACTGCATTTGCATGGGAGTATACTGACATGAAAGGTATTGATCCTAAGACTTGCATTCATCATATCTATATTGAGGAAAACAGTAGACCAATCAGACAACCTCAAAGAAGGATGAATCCAAATCTTAGGGAGATAGTGAAAGAAGACCTCCAAAAATTACTCAATGTAAACTTCATTTATCCAATTTCAGATAGCCTATGGGTTTCTCCTTTGGTTATAGTACCTAAAAAGAATGGTAAATGGAGGGTATGCATTGATTATAGGGAATTGAACAAAGCAACTTTGAAGGATCACTTTCCTTTGCCTTTTATCGATCAGGTATTAGATACATTAGCAGGTAAAAAGTACTTTTCATTCTTGGATGGTTTTAGTGGCTATAATCAAATTCAAGTAGCACCTGAAGATCAAGATAAGACCACATTCACCTGTCCATGGGGAAATTTTTCCTATCGAGTACTTCCTTTTGGGTTATGTAATGCACCCGCAACATTCCAAAGAGCAGTACTAGGATTTTTTTCTAATCTAATCCATGATTGTGTAGAGGTTTATATGGATGATTTTACAGTTTACGGTAATTCGTTTGAAGAGGCATTAGAAAATTTGGAAAAAGTACTTATAAGATGTAAAGAAACAAACCTTTCATTAAGCCATGAAAAATGATTTATGATGTTTACTGAAGGTATTGTTTTGGGGCATCATATTTCAGGAGATGGGATTAAAGTTGATAGATCAAAAGTTGAAGTCATCTCCAAGTTGCATATTCCAAATTGTCAAAGAGATGTTAGAAGTTTTCTAGGATTTACTGGTTACTATAGAATATTTATAGAAAACTTCACTAAAATAGCATCTCCAATCTTCAAATTGCTTACAAAATACTATGAATTTAAATGGGATCCTGATTGTCAATCAGCCTTTGAAACTTTGAAAACAAGAATATCTGAAGCACCTATCTTGAGAGGACCAAATTCGAAACTCCCTTTCCATATTTCTATAGATGCTTCAGATACAGCTATGGGAGCTATGTTGGGTCAAAAAGATTTAGTCCCTTATGCCATTTACTATACCGGTAAAAATTTGACTCCTACTGATTTGAACTATACTGTGACTGAAAAAGAGTTTTAGCTGTTGTTCATGCAATCAATAAGTTTAGACATTATATAACAGGTTATGAAACTTTTATTCATACTGAGCATTCTTCAATTAGATATCTAATGAACAAACCTGTTACTAATGGCAGAGTGACAAGATGGCTCTTACTTTTGCAAGAATTCAATATTACTGTGTTGGATAGACCAGGAAAACAAAATACAGTAGCTGATTTCTTGTCTAGGATTCAGAATTTTAAAGAAGATTCTCATGTAGAGGATAAGTTTCCTGATGAATACTTGTTTGCAGTAACTATTAACACTCCTTGGTATGCAGATATTGCTAACTATTTGGTTACAGGGAAACTGCCTTCACATTTGTTTCCAAGTGAAAAAAGAAAAATTATTCAGGAGAGTTCAAAATATTCATGGATTTCTAACGAATTGTTTAAAACAGGGCCAGATCTTGTGATCAGAAGATGTGTCGGGGAAGATGAAATGCCTGATATTCTTAAGGCATGTCATGATGAACCATGCGGCGGACACTTTGCAGACAAAAGGATGGCCTATAAAATCCTTTCTTTAGGATATTATTGGCCTTCCCTCTTCAAAGATGCAAAACAATTTGTCAAAAGGTGTGACAGCTGCCAAAGAGTAGGGAAACCTACCCTTTCAAATGAAATGCCATTGCAAACACAGGTACTCATTGAACCTTTTGAAAAGTGGGCTTTAGATTTCATTGGACCTATTAATCCACCATCCAAGCAAAATAAGTATATATTGGTTTGTACTGATTATGTTACTAAATGGGTAGAAGCCAAAGCATTAGTATCTGCTACTGAAAATTCAGTTGTTCATTTTCTTTATGAGGATATTTTTACTCGCTTTGGTGTTCCAAGAGAAATTGTGACAGATCAAGGAAGCCAATTCACATCCAACTTGGTGGAGAAATTGGTGGAAGAATACAAAATCAAGCACAGAAAATCTACTCCTTACCATCCGCAAGCAAATGGTCAAGTGGAGTCTACAAACAAAGTTCTTGAAAGTATCATCACCAAAACTGTTCATCTACATAGAAGAGATTGGGCGGAAAGGCTTCCTGAAGCCTTGTGGGCCTACAGAACTACATGGAGAAATACAACAGGACATTCTCCCTATGAACTTGTTTATGGGAAAGAAGTCTTGCTCCCCATTGAGTTCCAAGTCAAGACCTTCAAGATAGTAGTTCAGTTGGGGGATGGATTTATCAGAAGCTCAAAAGCATAGAATGGAGCAGTTGAATGAGCTAGATGAGATCAGACAAGAGGCAATTCTAAGAACTGATCTAGTTCAATATCAAAGAGATAAATGGCATGAAAAATACATCAAAGAGAAGAAGTTTCAAGAAGGAGATTGGGCATTGTTATTTGATTCCAAGTTTAAAGATTTTAAAGGAAAATTTCAGACTCATTGGCTTGGGCCATATGAGATTGACAAGATCTTTAGCAATGGAGTGGTAAGAATCAAGACCATTGATGAATTTCAAACTCCTCTTATTGTGAATGGCCACAGATTAAAGTTCCATCATAAGCCACTCTCAAAAGAGGAATTTGTCAAAATGTTTCAAGAAAATTCTGCAATCAGGCTGGTACAGAAGAATTCTTCTTCTCCACCAGCCTAGCCTTTGTTCTTTTCAGTTTAAAAAAAAAAAAAATTGTTGTATAAGCCTGAAAACCAATCATTGATTGGCAGTCTTATACAGAAAATGTAGGGTGAAAATCAGGGACACCTGACACCCTATATTTTCCAAAAAAAAATCTCTCTTTCATAAGTTTTGTGACCACCCACTTCATTCCACTTCATTTCACTCCACTTCATTCCATTTCACTTCATTTCATTTACTTCATTTCATTTCATTTTTTTCATGACCATTTTCATTCAGTCAATTATCATCCATCTATTTCCATTCACCCAAATAATAGTTGTGTCAGTTTCCGTAGCTGACATTTGTTTCCGCAGTTGACACCAGTTTCTGCAGCTAGAAGTAGATTCTGCAGCTACCACTCTATTTTTCAAAAAGAATGTACAGTCAGATGTATTTTCACAATCAAGAAATCAAATGCAGGTATGAAGACATATTATGAAGACAGGGGGCATTCAAGACATCAAATGAGAAGCAACTAATTGAAGAACAAGGAAAAATGGCAAGAATTCCAAGGTATGAGTAAAAATTTATTTCAAATAGCATTTAAAACACATTTTTACATAGTTATGAACCATAGCTCCATTATGTGCAATGATTGTGTTGACAAACTCCGTAACCATTCCACGATCTCTATATGATCTGCCCATAATCCTTGCATTCATTTTCAAATGGTCCATAATCGAGCCTCCGATCTTCACTCATACTCCGATACTCCACCTGTGATGAAGAAACGTGGTTGATTTGATTACGGCTTCTTTCAGCTGCATGAAATCCGTAGCCGTTGTATAAACGTGCTTACATTTACTCTGCAATGACTAAATTTTAAACACTTCCGGATGTGTTATACTCCTCCTATTGTTCTATTGATCTCATAGCCGCATTTCCACCGTGCTCACGTAACCCTTCTCTATTTCACTTCACCCCATTTGTTCTCTATTACGCTACAGTCTGTATACCCATTCTCTGATATCTGCCTACAGTCATCGTGCTCATTTCCGCTCATTTAGTCGTCTTACCTCCGTTGAACCCTCCTCACACAGACAAGTTTTAAAAGAGCAGAAAGAAGGATGGGTCAGTTGTTGAGAACAGAACCAGAAGGACCTAAATTCATGGAAGGATACCTGCAAGTCATAGATTTATTGAAAAAGGCAAAGTGGCTTCGGTTCATCCAAAAGTTTAGAGGCTACCATAAAGAGGTGACAAAAGCTTTTGCAAGGTCTTTCAATGGCCTGGAGGTAGAGATTAGGGACCTTAAATTCACGGTGAATGAGGCATCCATAGCAGCTACCACAGAACTTCCTCAAGAAGGTGAACGATGGTTGAAGAACAAAAGCATTAGTGATAAAGCTTGGAGAATGATCCTGCGTAACCCAGGTATGGATGTAACTATTTTTAAAAAGGGAATTCCTGTTCATGCTTTGAAAGAGGAGTGGGCTACTTTGCTGCTAGTTATTCAAAAATTTATCACCTGTGAGAGCCGTTTTGGGTCAATGTATATGTATCATACCCGGTTGCTGATGAATTTTCTAGAAAACCAGACCCTCAATCTGCCATACTTTTTATTAAATAGTTTGAAGAAGATGATGTGACTGTTCAGAAGCATTTAGGGGACGTGAAGCCACATTTGTATCACCATGGTCTTGTGAAAATTCCGACTGAAAAACAGTTAAAAGAGAAAAACGACACATGGGAACAATTTTTGATTAGAAATTTCTTTGAAGAACCCCAAGAAATTCCTGAAGGCAGTACATCAAGAAGGAGTAGGAGGAAGAGAACAAATGATGAAACTCAAAACACTCCTACTACTACAATTGAAAGAACTAGTGGAGAAGGGAGACTGTCAAAGAAGAGGAAGAAGAAACCAAAGGTAAAAAGGCAATAACATCAAAAGAGAGAAAAAGTATTGAGGCTATGCATCAAACCCCTTCCTCTGAAGAAGATCATCAAGTGTTATCTGAGAGACTAGTTAATCTTCAGGAACAATCATCTATGGCCAAAAAGAGGGGAAAAGAAAAACAAAAAGGAAAAGATAGTGGTCCACAGCGTGTAAGAAGAAGTTCCAGACTTAAAGGGAAGTTGAGGAAAACACAAACGAAAGGACCCCATTTCATTGATTTGGGAGAAGAAACATCTAAAAAATCCCCAGCTGGCCATAGTCCATCTCATTCTCAGTCAGACATTGAACATAGTTCATTTCATTCTCAGTCAGATATTGAACATAGTCCATCTCATTCTCAGCCAGACGTTGACATGAGCCCTTTTTAGCCAGATTTTGAAGCCAGTTCTCCTCCACGGCATTTTGGGGATAGCCCAATAAAAAAAACACCTGAGATAGACCCAAAGCAGCAAGAAGTATATGATTATATAGAATCTTTAGAAAGGGCAGCCACGGGTCCCAGCACTTCATCCACTCAGCCTCACACAGCAAAGGAAGATCTCGTCCAATCATTGAAACAAGAAGTATTTGAATTGGAGGTTTTAAATAGACACATTAAAAATGAAAATGAGGCATTGAAGGAACAAAGCAAACTGGACAAGATCATTCATGACAATACCATGCTACATCTGGGACTATGGCAGAAAAAGAACAGAAAATTGAAGAAGAAAGCCAGAAGTTAAGTAGAGCATTGGTTAATATCAAATTCAGATGCTTGATGAAGAAACCCAGGATGTTAGCAGCACCAAGGAAGAGGAGGAGAGGACTAGATGTACTGGCTGAAGTGTCAAGGCATATGAATTGAAGAAGGATTATCCAAATTTTGGTTGCATGAGGACATGCAACACCTTCACAGTGGGGGTATGTTGAGTCTCAAATATGCATCTTTCTTATACACCTTTCCAAACCTTTTTCATTCACCTGGACCTTCTCAGTCACCAATATCATTGCATATTAATTGTAAAAGAGCTTTTAAAATGGTTTTTAACTATGTTTTGTGTCTGCTGTTTGATTTAGATTTTTTCTCATTTAGATGCGGAATCTTGTCACTTTCCGCAGCTGTTGCAACTTTCCGCAGCCATTTTGTCAAAGTCTATGTTGCAGGTGTCTTCAGGAAAATCGGGCCACATGGGCAAGTTCAAAATGACGTGGACATGGATCGTGTCCTATTGGCTCGGTCGAATTCATCTAAGAAGGCTGTGGTCAAAGGTGGCCAAGTGGTGGTCAACCGTAGAGTCCCACAGTGACAGAACTTTGTTTCTCATCACGTGGAGATTTGTGTGGATGTTTCTAAAACACGAGAGACACATCAACACTTGTAAACGGCTTCATAAGCCGAATCCAACATCCACTCTCCATAGATTTAATCCTCACAGCGGCCAAGATGCTAGATCTCTGGACGTGATGGTTCACGTGTATTCTACCAGCGCAGACTTTAGGGAATTAGTTATATCTCCCTCTGTTATAAATAATGCGTTCTCATACGCATAATAGTTAGATCTTCTGAAGCTCTGTAATGTAATTGTGTCGCCATTGTGTTGTGACATTGTTTCTCTGTTATGACCGCATTTTAATATATGAGAAAACCTTGTTCAAAAGCATAATTCGTATTTGAAAGCTACTCCCCGAGGTCTGTGCAGAGGGCCCCTGCACACGCTGAGGTTTTGTGTACTACTGTATAGTTTCATGCTTCATTTATTTATGTTCATTATGCTATAGTCATTCACGTGTATATACATTACATCTTTCATGGTATTTACATTTCATCTCTTTCTATAATCTTTCATGTTTTATATTTTACTTCTGTCCATAATCTTTTATGTTTTATGTTGTTGTTAACTGATCAGTGTTCTTGTTTCAGATTACAATAGACAGCCCGGGCATTTGCACAACTTTTTATAATGACTAATGACATGGAATCAATATTATCCTTCTGCTGATTTCTTTTTCTTAGTTTTTGTTTAATTCCATCATTGTTTTGTTTATTTCAATCTTGCACATTTGCTTTAAGTAGTTAGATTAGATATTAAACTGTTCATGTCATTTTTAGTTACCTCCGAAAGCCATAGCAAGAATAATGGTGAGGGATTGAAGTATGAGTGTATAGTTTGATATTAGTTTACTTTTCTGGAAGTTAGATATTAAACTGTTCATGTCATTTTCAGTTACTTCTGAAAGCCATAGCGAGAACTAATGGTGAGGGATTGAAGTATGAATGTATAGTTTAATATTATTTTACTTTTCTGCAAGATAGATATTAAATTGTACATGTCATTTTCAGTTACCTCCGAAAGCCATAGCGAGACTAATGGTGAGGGATTGAAGTATGAGTGTGTAATTTGATATTAGTTTACTTTTCTGCAAATTAGATATCAGATTGCTCAAGTTGTTTATGATTACCTCCGAAAGCCATAACGAGACTAATGGTGAGGGGTCAGAATATGAGTTGATGTAATTTGATTTTAGTTTTACTTTACTTGCAATCTTTTCTTTGAGTAACAGTTTCTTTTGTGTTTAGACAGCAACAAGGGTAATGGTTTTCATGATCAATAGTTCACTGTTTTGTTTAACTAGGATAGTAGCACATTTCATTTCCTTTTAGGAACTAATTTTCTCATTGTATGTTTCAAAATCCTTTTGAAGTTTGAAAGTTTGGTAAATCATTATAAAGGACATCATTGCCTTGAACAATCATAACCATACTTGTCTTTTAGAATTTTCATTAGGAAACCAACCAAGATAAAAAGAAAAAAAACAAAAACGACAAAAAAGTAAGAGATAGGTTATCTTGCACATATAGTGCGCCACACTTCGTCAGCTTACGAATCCCGGATTGACAAATTAATGTAGCAATTTAGGATACACTAAATTGACCAAACAATGACTGTATTCGCTTTCAATTTTAAACCAGCGTGAAAGGACAAGTGCTCGACAATCTCTTCTCTTTTTAAAGAGTCATGAAAATATCAAAATGGCTACTCTAGAATGCTAAGCAAGAGGGTATACCAGGTTTCCATGAACTTCCATATACACCTTGGTGATCAAATGAAACAGAAATGACCAAGGACTTGACGTACGTGCAGGTAGTCTCCCCGAATGTTGTGTTCGGTGTATCACGGTTACAAGGTGGCAAACTCAGCTTCCTATGGATAAAAGGATTGCAACCTAGATGGTTCTACCTTTATATACTCGATATTATGGGGAGCACAAGTCCGTACTAGTGCTGTCTAAAACCAGATGGCGAACAAAAACTACTAGGTTTTAAGACGCCGGAACACATCTCTAGCCTAGACCATTACAAATGCTTCGTTAGGTTTCAATGCTTCCTTAGGTTAATTAAATGAAGTTTAAAGTTGATCTTGTATTATGTTTCATTTTTAAGGCCCTATCGATTTTCGATCTCAAAATTCCTAAATGCAAGCTATATGAAAATGAACATCATTTCCGATTCAATGAATGCTAGTTATGAGAAGGATAGAGATCTTTCAAACAAAAGAAAACAATGATACTATACGAAGAAATCCACTAATGCATCTAACAGAATATAACGAAAATGAAACTCTTTCCTAGATAATCAGATGCTAGTTATGCAAAAGAGTATTTCACTTTTAATTCAAAGAAAGAATGCAAAACATGTTTTTTATTTTTCAATGAAAAGAAGCACATGATGGGCTAATTATATGAAAAATGAAAACAAACACTAGCTTAAGTGTTGCATAGGAATTGAAATCGAATGACTCAATAAAACACAAAACAAACACAAGAAAGCACTCAAACTAATGTCGAAATTTTTCAAAATGATCCAAAACAATCAATTTAATCTATGCCTGGAGCAATAAGGTGAAGAATCAATCGAAAAATAAAATGACTCTGCAACCAAAGCAATCTCTCAAAAATATCAAGAAAACTAAGCGCAATCGATCCAGAATTGAGACTTGTAACAATCAAAATGACTTGATTCTCACACAGAAGGCTTAGTGTACTAAACCTTTAGAAACCCTAAGGCTTTAATTCACATTGATAAGAAGATGGACAAACGACCGAGGAAAGCAAGTCGACGTCAATCAAAACAGTCCGAAAGGCATAATTACACATAAAAAACAACCTAGAAGGAAGCAAAATTGACAAAAATACTCATTAAGGAGGTAAAACCAAATCCTACAGGGGTTGGCATGACTATAAGGCTGTAATTCGCGCCGTATAGGGGTTGGTGTGACTGCAAAAAGAGAAACCTGTGCCGATTGGTGCGACTGTTCAGAGGAAAAGAGTGCCAAGCCAGATAACTATGGGAAAAATAGGAAAAACCAAAACCTAATGAGCATAGGTCAATCTTGACACTCTGGAGCTGAGAAGAGGATGGAAATGAAGCAAGCAAACTAGAAAAGGACAGATAACTGAATCAATAATTGAAATTGACTACCCGCGCCAAGGCAAAAACAAGGGTTTTGGAGTCTCTTCTCAGGGCGTTTTCAACAGAAGGAATATTACTCTTATGTAAATGGATACAATGATGGTATTTGTAAGGCATGGAATTGCTTATTGATCACAAAAATGACCCTCCAATGGGCGAGATGGGGATTGCAGGGACAGTGACAAAATGTTGTGTAACAACTTCTAACATTAGTAAATTCACCTTCAGAATTAGAAAACATATAAGATGACACAATTTTTTCATCAATCAAAGAGGGAACTCCTAAATATTGTTGATTAAGCTATAAATAACTCTAAGGCAAGTTGATAATCATGGACAAAGGGCAAGATCAGAACAATACCTCTTTGACTTAACCTAACAAGAAATACTTCAAAGAAAGGTTTCAAGACAGAGTTTAGATAGTCTCAAATAAGAAGGGCTTACCATGAATCATATTTTTTAACCAACATATTAATACATAAATGAAACAAACAAGCATAAAGAGGCTTGAAGAGCAACTAAGAATTCTTCAAACACACCCAGTAGAGGAAAACATCAAGGCCATAGCAAACAGGAGGAATAAGGTGCTTCAAGGAGAATTTCTTAACCTATACTTTTCTGTTCTATAGAAACAAAGAAAAATGAAACATAAAGACAACAATAAAACATAAAAAAATTAAGACGACATCACCATTAACCAAGCTTAGGAATCCTACAAACAAGCTTCTCCATCATCAATCCAAGCAAGCCATTCATCAACTTCACAAAACCAATTTCTTCTCCAAGATCATAAAAACCATGGATTTCTCTCTAAGTTCATCAAATGCCAACATTTAAAATGAAACCCTCATGCTCTATTTATCCTATAAAGAGAGGGAAAAAACCCTAAGTAATGTAGGAAAATGTCAAATTCACACATAAATGTCATTTATGGCCAAGAGCCCATGCAAGGCCCAAGGTACATAATATCCTAAGAAATAAATGCCATAATAACTTGTTACACATAAATATAGAGTGTTTGGCCTCAAAAAACTCAAAAATATCATTTTTCAATAAATGAGTGTGTTTTGTTGACTTTTGGTCCAAAATACACTACACAACCCATTTGTGCAGCGCCACTTTCAACAGAAAATAGGGTCTTTTGTGAGCACGTTTTGGACCCCTTCCCAATGTCGAATTTGGATCCATGATGGCTCCTTGGAAAGCCTTATGAGTCTACTTTCCAGAAATTCTTGTGTTTTTCTGATCCAGCGTCTATAGCCTAGTCAAAAAGTCAAAAATATTCAGACTATCATTTGCGCAATGCCAGGCCCAAAACAGTGGCAGAAAGGTGAAAAACATGAGGTTGTTTCACCTTTTGAGGGGTCAAACCTGCTCCAAATCATCTAAAAGTTGGTGAGAATGATGTGAAGGTTGAGAGAAATCCAAAAATTTCAAGCTCTTATCTTGAGGATGCTCCATGTGTTTGCGTAGCGCCAGTGGCGCTGCGCAAATGAGGCTCAAAAATCTCAAAAAACAAAATTTGCTTCAAATCCTCTCAAATTTTGCGGAGACCTTCCCTAAGTAGTCTTAGACAACTACTGAGAATCTTCAGCCAAAAATCCAAGGCTGTCATGCTCTTTTTCCTCCTTTATGGTTTGGGCCTCATGGAGGGCTTCCTTGAGTTTGGCACAAACAAGCTTGTGCTTTTTGGCATAATACTTTGTCATCTTCTTCTAGAGGGCCAAACCTCTTTTTATCTTCTTGAAGTGTTGTGCTCATTCTTATAATATTGAATGATGTATTGGGCCATACCAAAATCCCTCTCACATTCCTTGATTTGAGCATCCTTTCTTTAGAATAACAGTCTAGTGGCCATCTCCTTACCTTCAGTGTCACTGTCTAGGTCAATAAATTGAGGATCTTCATGAGTATTTTTCTTTCCTATCTTACTTCTCCTAACCTTGTCCATTTTTTCTTTACCCTTATCAAGCCTTGGGGTTGGTGCATATTACAAGGTCCCTTACCTTTTGGAGGCAGCAAACACTTGTCTTGACTCCTTTGATATGTGCATGGAAGAGGTGTAATGGTAGTTTTGAAATTGTTTTCATCATGGCTATGACCCTTGGTGTTCTCACCAGTTCCTTCATGTTCACTATCATCTCCATCAGTCACCTCATGCTCCACTTGATCACTGCTTTCCTAACCTTTAGCACCATCATCATCATTATCTTCCTCACTGCCTTCTATACTGTCACTTTGGTCTTTAAATTTATCATCAGCCTCTGCACTTGCCTCACTTTGACCTTGTTCCTCATTAGTGTCCTCTTCTTCATCATTCTCTATGACTATGTATTTTGTTGTCCTTTTCCTCACTTACTGTCCTATCAGTAACATTTTCTTTATCACGGTCTTCTTCATCAAATTCTGTTTCCACCTCATTGATTTCCTCTTCTTAACTGTCAGCATTCTGTTCATCATGGCTATGCTCATTGCTTTGTTTTTCATCATTGTTCCCTCCATCAACGTCCTTGTCCTCTACTTCTTTCTCATTAGCTGCTTGCTCATCCTCATATTCATCATTTGTGTCCATGTAATCTGCCTCATCATGAACCTCATAAGTTTCACCTTGATCATTACTTTGTTCATCATTTGCATTATCACTTTCTTCATTTTGGGCTGAATCATCGGTATCATTACCATCAATGCCTTCCTCCAAGTGCTCACTGCTTTTATCTTCACTACTGTTGTTAGTCATCAGTAATTTTTTCCTTTGCTGATGACTAAATGATTATCCCAATATTTCTAGAAACAAGGTTCATGAACATTGTGAGTTATAGAAATCTCCCTGCCTTCATTATCCTCAAGATAATTTTTCACTATTTCATCATTCCATAATGTCTAGCTTTGCTTACCAGTCCCAGAAAACCCACTAGAGGCATATGTTACTCTTTTTGTCTATATGTATTCACCTTTGGCCCAAATCCTCTATTTTGTTTTGCCTAGAAACCCCCCACTGCTACCTAAGCCCACCAATCAAACAAATTTTTTATGTCTCCCAAAATACTCCCAAACATTGATAGTCTCAAACTACCTCTGTAGGTTCTTTAGATAAATCAAGTACATTGGATTTTGGATCTTCAATACATTAGTTTATCAGAAAACTCTATCTTACACTTGATGATCCCAAATTCTAGGTCTCAGTCCAAAAGCCAAGTCCAAGATAACCTCCACTAGGTCACCTAGGGTTTCACAAAGTCATAGAGTGGATTTGGTGCCCTACAAACTCAGTTTTTCCTGTATGAAGAAACTGCATTCAAGAAAAAAAAGGACATGTGATCTTGTCCAAACTGATAAAAAAGGTCCTTCAAGGAAGGCTCTTTGGCCTAAACCACAAATCTTGTAGGGGACAACTTCCCCTTGCTCAGATTTCTGTAAAAGGAAAAAATGGCCATCAACCTGGAAAAAGGTAAGGTAGTGGGAGAATCATCACAAATAGACCATCAATAGCAAAAATAAGGCAACAAGGTATGTGCTTGAAAAGAATCAGGATTTGTGATAGTTTTGACCAAACAAGGAATCAGTACTAGGTCTACAAGGGAAAAGGTCACCTCAACTCCATCAAGTGCACATTGAAGACGTTTAGAAATGATGAATGAATTTTGATAAGTTGTTGAGAAATTAGAAGACAACACTATTTACTTTTTTCTAAACAACCCTAAAACCTAGGAGTTTGGGAAAGTTGACAAACTAGTCAAAAGGTGATGACAAAACCTCCTTCATAATAGCAGAGGGTTTCGGGCTGCCCTTTAGGGTTTGGCTAAGAGGCATTGACTCAAGCTCACCAAAGGTACAAAAATGTAAAGAGTATTAGTACAAAAGCATGAGGTTTCAAAAGGTAAAATCAGAGGTCTTGAAGGGATCAAAGGAGGTAGACACAAGTTATACTTCACTGCACCAAAGGAAGAAACATGACAAAGAGTATCAGTCAAAAGGTTTTTGACTTCTCAAATAATAGTCACAAGCATTTTCATGGTCAAAGAAACAAACATGTAGCTTCTGCATCCAAATATGGTTTCCTTATGAAAGGTGTATTCTACAAGAGATATACTAACCATGAGTGACACTTCTGTAGGAATTTCACAAAAGGTTACCTACAGGAAAATTGGTAAGGACAAACAAACCAATTTTTCTCACCATAATGGCACCCATGAAAACTAAATAGTTGTTGACACCTTCTGTTAGGCTTGCACATAGGAGTTTTTTCTCACTGCTTCATAGAGAAAACATGACAAAATGTAAATCAGAGGAAAACATGTCAAATAATCACTAATATGTTGTTTGCAAATGTTAAAACATCATGAAAAGGTTCATATTTACAAATGAGAGTAAAGAGCACATTTTGAGCTGGTTGAAGGGTTTGTGAGAAAAAGGAGAACATCAAGATGCTCTAGCAAAGAAAAAACCATTTTTCTTATGTGAAACTGCCACCTAGAGGACCAAAAAGGGTCAAACAGATAGTGAAAAAAAAAAGAGAAAACTGACTTTAGAAAGTGGGTTTTGGCTCATAAAAATATTTTTCAAAAAAAAATCTATAAAGGTCTCCTTGAACTTTTCCCCACCTCATTCGTCTTTGCAAAAGGAGAGAGAGTTTTTGAAGAATTTTTTTTAGGGTTTCTGGGCAACTTGGGTGAAATTTTTCAGGCGTTGTGCACTGACGGAGGCGCTACACACCTGGCCGTCAGCACTATGCACAGAAAAGGTGTTCACAGTGTTATTTTACACTACACTGCGAACTGGGAGGGCGGCTCTACACACTAGCCAGGGCACTACGCACAGGCCCAGACCGACCCGACTTGCCCACAATGAAGCCTCTGGTGCAACGCACAGAGCAGAATTGGCCCAAATTGCTCAAAAAATAGCCTAAATTAAATTTTCCTACCTCCAAAGCTCCAACATCAGTTAAGCAAGGTTGGTGGTCTTTCTTCCTTGTTTTCCCAGTGGTATTTTTCATAATCAAGGAGAAGTTTAAATATCTAATGAGACCAAACACTAATTTGCATAAAAAACAATTTGTTTGACCTTCTAGGGCAGTGTTTGCAAATTTGAGAGTTGTCACAGGGGTAAAGGCACTCAGTGCAAACAAACCTACTTCTAAACCTCTGAAAACACTCCTTGAACACTTCATCTTGCCTTCATTTGCAAAAATTTTCCCTCACATCACTCATTTTCCCTCCCTAGACCTAAAGGCTCTCAACAAGCTAAATTTTTTTTTTTCTTGACCAGTCACCATGTATGAGGAAGAAAACAATACCAGTAGTGATGAAGGCCAAAGGCCTATCAAGCCAAAACACAAGGGATGAAGGGTTAATAGGTTTGAACCTTTAGATACCATTCAAATCACCTCTTCTCCCATGATCCTTGCATGTTTTCAAGATGTTGGATGCTATCAGTTTTGTGAGAGGGTTAAGCGAGTCCAAAGTCACTCAGACTTGACTAGGTTGTTCATTCCCAGCTTATAAAACCATCAAGTCAACCTAGCAGGAATAAATTTTGAACTCTCATCTTAATCCATTTCTAATCCCATAGGAATACTAGATGTTGGTGAGAGATGGTTTAAACAGAAGAAATTTAACTTGAGCTACTATGAGCCCTTCCTCAAACCTAGTTGTCAACAAGGCTGCAAGGTTGTTATCCCCTTCTCCCACCTGCTAGAGAGGTATGCCCTACTGATGAGGTATATTATCAAATACTTCACTTGTGAGGGGAGGTACTCCAGGGTTTATTCATATCACATAAGGCTACTAATGCACTTCACTAGGGTTAAATTTCTAAACCTACCATACTATCTCTATCGGAGCATTTAAAAAATGGATTCAGTAGTGAAGAAGAGTATTTATGCCCATCAAATGCAGAGCCTTTTTCACCACTCCTTTGTTAATATGATTGTTTTGCACCAACTGGAGCAGCAGGGAATCCCTTGGGAAGTTTTCATCTCACATGATGTATTTGCAAATCCCCAAGCCTTCATTCAGCAAAATTTTCCTTCCACTTCACACCCACCTACCTCCACTCCTCCATCATCTCCACATATGCCTTCTCCATAAGGAAAATAATCTCCTATCTCTTCTCCTAATGCATCAAGTGAAGATGGTGGTAGTAGCAATAATGAACAAGCAGATGAAAGTGAGAGTGATGAAGACAGTGAGGTAGAAACAGAGTTAGATGAAGAAAAAGAAGAGGACAGCAGTGGTGAGAAAGAAGATGATGATAGTAGCAATGAGGAAAAAGGTGAGGGTGATGGAAATGATAAATATAGTGAGGAAGAAATAGAGTCTAATGAAGAAGAGGAGAGTGAAAATGACATGGAAAAGAGTGATGAACATGGCAGTCAAGAAGATCAAGATAGTGAGCAATTGGAGCAAAACAGTGATAGCGATGAAACCAATAAATCACTCTCAAATGCAGAAAAAGGTGAAGACCAAGAGGATTGTGAAGAAAACAATGAATATGACAGTTAGCAAGAGAGTACACAGGACAACCAAGAAAATAAGGCATATGAGCAAGACAGTGAGCACAATGATAGTGCAAGCAGTGCTGAAAAGAATGAAGACAATGAAAATGAAGAAACTGGAGGAGATGATGAAAAAATTAAAGAAAAAGAACATGCAGATTCTGAGGCTGAAACGGATTTTGAGGATGGACGCATTGACCAAGGCAATAGCACAAATGAGACAGTTAGTGATGAGCAAGGATATAGTCATGACAGTCATGACTGCTGTCATGACTGTCATGACACTAATCAGCCTTTGAATGAGAAAGAAAATCAAAGTGACAGTGCAGGAAATGACCAAGAAGAGGAACTTAATGAAGGACAGAGCCAAAATGAGACAAATGAAGAGGATAATGATCAGTTTGGAAGCCAAATTACAGTGTAGAAAATAGTGAGGGATACAATGATGATGTTTAGGCTAAAGATCAAGAAATCAGTGACCCAATGGGCCATAAGGTAACTCATGAGAGCCATAGCAAAGATGAAAAGTATTGTGACATCACCAAAGGTCAAAGCAATGAAGAAGACACTGAAAAATCTACCATGATCACTCCTCTCATATGTGCATACTACAGAGGAAAGAGAGATGTGTTTGTTGCCTCAAAAAGGAAAAGGGCCATCTCTCCTCCAGCTATCAAGCCCAAGGAAAAATGCAAGGAAAATATGGAAAAAGGTGAGAAACAGGTAAAGGTAAGGAGAAGCAAAAGAATCAAGAAGACTTCTCAAGAGCCTCAATTCATTGATCTAGACAGTGAGAATGAGGACAAGGAGATGACCACTAGGTTACTTCTCTTGGACAAAGATGCACAGCTTAGGGAGTGGGAAAGAGAGTTTGAGATGGCACAACGTGTCATTCACTATTACAAAGAGGAGCATAAGCATTTCAAGGAGGTAAAGAGAGGCCTTGCTCTACAAAAGAAAATTACCATGCATTATGCGAGGAAAAACATGCTTGATTGTGCAAAACTGTAGGAGGCCCTTATGGAGCTAGAAAACCTAAAAAGTAAAAGATTGCATGACAGCCTTAGATTTTTGGTTGAGGCTTCTCAAAAGGTGTCCAAGACCCCTTAAGGGACCTCTCCACCAATTTTGAGGCAATTTGAACAAAATTTTGTCTTTTTCAAATTTTGACCCCTATGTGTACAACACCCTAGGCACTACACACAACATTGGTGCATCCTCAGCTCACAAATTTTGTATTTTTTGATTCCTCACATCACCCAAAGTCTTCTCACCAATTTTCAGATCATTTGGAGCATTGTTTACCCCCCAAAAGGTCAAAAAGCATCAAAATTTTGACCTTTCTACCTTATTTTCAGACCAGGCGTTGTGCATAGAGCAATGTTGGGAAAATTGATTTTTGAATAGGTACATTTCATCCACTTAGCACCACTCAAGAATTTATGGAAAGTATACTCATAAGGCTTTCCAACGAGCTATCCTGGAGCCAAATAAGGTGTCGGGAAGGGGTCCAAAACTCAACCACAACAGACCCTATTTTCTGCTGAAGTGGCGCTACGCACAGAGGCTGCCTAGTGTGTTTTGGACCAAAAGTCAACAAAACACACTCATTTATTTAAAATAGATATTTTTTAGTTTTTTGAGGCAAATTAATCTATAATTAGGTTCAAATAGTTATTTTGGCATTTATTTCTTAGGATATTATGTGCCTTGGGCCTTGCATGGTCTCTTGGCCATAAATGACATTTATGGTTATATTTGACATTTTCCTACCACATTTAGGGTTTTAGTCCTCCTTTGCTCCATATATAGAGCATGAGGCCCCTATGTATTTTTTTGGCATTTGATGAGCTTGAAGAGCAATATAAATGGTTTTATGAGCTTGGAGAAGAAATTGGTTTTGTGAAGTGGATGAATGGCTTGTTTGGCTTGATGATGGAGGAGCTTGTTTGCAGGATTCCATAGCTTGGTGAATGGTGATGTCTTCTTAATTTTTTAATGTTTTCTTGTTCTCATTTTGTTTCATTCTTCTTGGCTGCTATAAATCAGAAAAGTATAGGTTGAGACATGCTCTTTGAGGCACCTCAGTTCTTCTGTTTGTTATAGCTTTGATGTTTTCCTCTTTTAGCCATCTTAAGGAATTCTTGGATTGCTCCTTAGGTCCACCAAAACTTGTCTTCATGTATGATAGTTAGTATGCTAGGTGCACAAGTATGATTCACGGTATGCTACCTTGTTGAAGCTTTCAAAACCCTATCTTGAAGCCTTCTGCATGGAGATATTGATTGCTAGGTTAAGTCAAAGAGGTCTCGTTCGAATCTTGCCCTTTTTCCATGCTTACCAATTTGTTTCAAAGTTCCCAATAGCTTGATATATGATGCTTTTGAGGGTCCCTCTTAATAGATTGAGTTATTTGTATCTTATATGTTTTCCCAAAACATGCGAAGGAGTGAATTTCTAAAGTTAGAAGCTCTTATGCTCTCTGTGTTACCTTTGGAATGTTTATCTTGGATGTTTATCGGTTTAAGTATTGTTCCTTACTTGAGCTTAATGGTTTTCCCTACCTCGTGAGTTGTAAATTTTAACTATATATGTTTAAGACCTCTTAGTTTTTATCGAGATTTGATGTTCACTACACCTCATACATCACCTTAAGGATCCAAGTAACCTTACTAAATTGTGCCTTGCCACACACTTTGTTTCATGGGCACTAGTCACCCTTGACTGGCATTTGACTCCATGGCCAATGGCTTTGATGAAGTTTGTCACTCCATGAGTTCCACTTGACCATATTACCGACCAAAACAATCGACAAAACCATACACTTAATAACTAGCCTAAAATCAAAACCACTGGAGCAAAAAGAACACATCCTTTGCACCCAATGAGAGGATCCCCTTTGCTGAGTCCCGGGGAAGGCTAGGTCCTTGGACTCTAAATGCGGTTCCATGTTACCACCTGATCATTTTGGTCTACCAATTTGCCAAATCATGGGACACTAACATGCACAAAGAAAGAGTGAAGAGATGTCTGGAGAGAGAATTTTTATGGATTTACGGCAGATGTCGGGCAAGAAAAGCCCTGTGCCACACTCTGCGGCGTAGTGCGCCACACACCTATGTGCGTCACTCTTCATAAATTATAACAAAAGTGTTTGTGCTCCTACGTAGATGTGCGCTATGCATTGAAGCTGACATGGTCGAAAGGCTGAGAAGCCGTCAGACTACGCCGGTGCACTACGCGCACGGACGTGCGGAGAGTCTGCCCAGAAGCTGACTCCCGACGCTACGCACGAGCATACGCTCCACCGGCGGCTTTTGCCATTACTTTGCGCTCTTATCGTGCGAGGCTCTACGGGAGGCCCGACACCAAGCTCTGCTACGCGCGTGGACGTGCGGAGGGCCGACAAGCGCCTCGCGCTACGTGCTTTCGTCCTTTGTGCTTTGCACCATTCGGTTATAGCTCGACGGAGGTCGTTCCAAAAGTCACCCGAGCCACCGACCACCTACGATCTAAAAATGGTCTCGATAACTTGTATGTATTTCAAAGAACCTACCACTCATTTTAAATTAAAATGATCTGGCTTGTACTGTGACAATTTTGCGGAAATTGTTTACTTGAAAGTGGTGTATGAATTTTTTACTATTTATGTGTCTTAACTTCATTTGTCTTGATGTAATTTAACATGTATGAAAGCAACATATTGCGGCGAAATAATCATTCGAGCACAACACAAAATTTTAATGCCAGGAGTTCATCCCAGAAATCTCGTGGGCTACATCTCCTTTGAGCTTTGTCATCATGACTCGGCTCTTTGGGATTATGGTAAAGTGTTTTTTAAAATTAAATACTTAATTCCAATGGATACAAAGATGATCCAAAGGGAATGAAAAATACCATAAATCCCTCGATTGGGTATTCGAACTTTGTGCTCGGCTTTAGGTTTTTGTTGACACGATTCCTTCGACTGTCGGTGCACTAAGCTACTGCGAGCCTACGAATGGCACAAACCTCCCTCAGAGTCTGACTCTATCACTGTGACCACTCACGTTTCTGTATCCAGCACACATCGAGACATCAACTATCGACTAATAAATTTCTCAAAATGAGGCATTACATTCCCCAAATAGGCTATCCTCCACTGGTTTGCCCGGGGGCTGCCCGAACTTCACATCGGCTTTTCGAAGCTCTAAAATTTCTCAAACATGTTACGAAACCACTTCCATTGGTTCCAAAATGGCCAGAAAATAGTCAATATAGATTTTTTATTTCATCAAAAATAGCCTGCGACTGTTTGCTACGGTTTTGCCTCGATCACTTATCGGCACACCTTGGCACTAGGGTTAATGAAAATGTCTACTGCTTTGAGTTTTCGTACCTCTAAAAGTATTTAATACTAACTTGAAACCTACTTTAAATATGATTTATAATGATCTTTTCGGTCGAGAATGACCAACTGTTCTTGCATATGGTCTCAAACGGCTCTTTCTGATGCTGCCCGTCTGGCGGCCAAAGTTGGCACTAATGGCCCACCGAACTTTCTTGAAGCATTTCGGCCTTCAAACGTTCTCTACGAGGTTTCGAAGATCATCTCATCTGATTCATAACATCCCGAGATTATCCAATTTAGACTATTTGGAACTGCGGAAAAGGGACTCTAACTCCCTGCTTTGGGACTCGCAGGCCCAATTTGTCTCATGGTGGCCTCGATGGCTCCTTCATCTTCCACGAAGTAAAAGCTACGAAGATCACCTCCATTTCGACTCGAAACCTATCCCAAAGTTCTCGGAAAGGTCCGAATAGACCCAAAAAAATTGACTAGAAATTTTCATCCAAATTTGGTTCGATAATGAGGAGATTGTGGCCTCCCCAAAGAAAACTTCCCAATGTCACACACATAAAAGTGGAGTAATAATTGCTAGTTAGGGGCTAGATTTGGTTAAGTCCGCAAAAATGGTGCAGATTCAACAAAAATTTCAGAACTATGCCCTAATTTAGAGGAAAGCATTAAATGTGACGGTTTAGAGGAAATCTCTGTGCATTCACATACGAGAATAAACGTTAGCGCTGTTGACGCACATTGGATAAGGTCGAAAAAGCGTGCCCTGGTCTTCACGTTAAGGTCATGTGGACGCTGGCCAGCTCTCTCCTGCGCTCGAAAACAAACGGAAAATTTACATACTGCCGGGCGCCCATACTAGTTTAAGAAACATCACTTTGGGCGAGGCGGGTCGGGCCTATCGTGGTGGTGGGGAGACCGCGGTTCGAAACACCGCCGAGCTTACCAAAAAGTTTTATGATGTCGTTTATCCTCCCGGCCTGCGGAACCCGCAGTGGCGACCTGCGAGCACCTGCCACATGGTAGCCGCGAATTGGCACAAACTTGCCGATTCAAACCAAACATCAATCATCGGAAATTACACTTGTCGATAAATGAGTAGCTTTGAATGGAATATTCCTTAGAATATTCTACTGGTACGAGAATTGAAAGTCAAACTTGGTCCAGTATTTGAATTTTGAAGTTCTGCGGAGACTTCAAACTTGAATAAACTTTCACATACGACCTCGGTGCAGAACCGTATGCGGTTCTAGAATTGCATGACGACGAGGGCCTTTTTCGTGGTTTCGAGGTTTGGCACTCTTCGAGAGCACTTTGAATTTTTGAGCTGTCGTACGGTGCATGATCCGGTTCTGATCACACCTCCCAAATGAGAAGCTTTTGGACCCAAAAATCTCTGCGGAATGCGAAAATTCGGTGCGATACGGTGAATAAGAATACGCACCCTCTTCTCTTGACCTCCAGACACTTTCCTTGCATGGCAAGTGACTTTGAACACTGAAAGCTAAGAAAAGAAAATTCACACTTCCCTTCCTCGAGTCGCACTTGTCCTCTGTCAAGAGGCGTTTGTCTTTCTTGCGACTCACTCGAAAGAAATTTCTGGCGAGAAATTTGTAGAAAGTGCGCTTTACATCCTCTGCCTTCGGTACGTGAACCAAGGTGGCTCAAACAAACGAGAGATTACGGCCTCAAAATACATGTACTACTGACCGAAATTTGCATATGTACAAAATGGAGGTACATCTTCGTGTACCAAAAGAAGTCCATCCACTTCTTACCTTGCCACTTCCATGAGCGAAATTTTGCTACTTGCAACTCTTCCTCATGTGAATCTTCTATTTTTCACATCGATAATGGAATCCACCAGTTCTACTTGCGCCAATCTTTCTTTCTGTCCTCTTGTTGCATGTGCTTTGGACGACTAGTTGGAGGCAAAGTCCAACAATGAGAGACATCATGTCCCTTCTTTTTGGAAAAATGTGCAAAAACTTATGCACCTTCTTTGAAAGTTCCTTTGCCTCATCTTCTTCCTGTATGCTTTCTTCCTCATCCGGCATCTCTGAAAACAACATGGTTAAATCACACCACAATATGTACATCAAATCTTTCTTCCCTTTAAGCCATGTAAAATTATCATGCCTTTGTGGCTACACTGATAAAATTTGATCATGAGAAGATTTATACCTCTTGTCTTGCTTTGAATGTTCATCCTTTTTGTCTTCATGAGGAGAAGATGAACTAGTAGAGGCTACAAACTTTCATTTGCGAGACTAACATCACCATTCTTTTCTTGGCAAATTGTTTGAACTTGCATGCATGCCATAAGTACATGTTTACCATCTTCTTGCTGCAGCAATGGCTGAAAAGCGTGGTAAATCATTTTTGAAACGAAATTTGAGATATTTTGCATCTTAGAACTTGGAATAAAGGTTTCTCTTTAGAAATAGCCTCACACGCCTTCATGGCTTTGGAGTCTTCACCATTCGACTGCACTTAGCAAGACCAAGATTCTTTGGTTGTTCCTCGACCGAAATGGGATCGACCATGCCTTGTACATGCTTTGCCTAATCCCTTGCCCTTCACAGCCCATTTTTAATCATTAATTTGGACCCTATACCTCTTGTATGCTTTTCGAAAGAACCAACACATCTTTCTAAAGAGGAATCTGAAGACAAATTAGAATGGATTACCTCTTCCTCACGCATTCTTGGTCAAAGCCTCTTGGGCTTGATGGAGCTATATCTCCATATCATGCAATTTTCGAATAATTTCTTCCTTCTCTTCCTTCATGGCAAACAAGCTTGTTCATGAAGTTTAGTGCTTTCTCGTTTATCCTCCAAACAAAATGCGCACCATGTCCTTCAATATAAATAAATTCACGCTTCATATCATCATCGAAGAATCTTGTGAAGGAGGAAAATTCACTTGTAGAAGTTGTCATTGTGAGTGTCAATGAACAAAAGGAAACTTCAAACAAAAGTTATCAAAGCTTTTCTAAAAGCAAATGAAAAAGCTAACCAAATGGCTATAGAGATAAACTCTTATTCAAGTAGCCAAACAACAAACAAAAACTCCAAGAGCTTTTTAACGAACAATCATCGAGAGGGTTTTGTTTCCAAAAGTGACCTTGAGAGTCCTTGCCAGGGTAAGAAAGCTTTGCCTTCGTGCCTTTTCATTCCTGCTCTCCGAGGACTTAGCTAATGAGTAGCTATCCCCAAAATCTCAAAGCGAGCTCAAAGCAGCAATCGGTTTGCAAACGGTAAACGATCGATCTTTTACACTGTAAACCTCCTTTCAAGCTATACAATCAAGCAACCAAGTGCTCTGTCAAGCGAAAAGCTTATGATGCTGATACCAACTCTGATCTAAAAATGGTTTGGATAACTTGTACGTATTTCAAGAACCTACCACTCGGTTAAATTAAAATGATCTGGCTTGTACTTGACGTTTTGCGAGAATTATTTACTTGAAAGTGGTGTATGAATTTTTCTTTGTTTATGTGTCTTAAACTTCATTTTTCTTGCTTTAATTTAACATGTATGACGAAACATAATGCGGCAAAATAATCATTCAAACACAACAACAATTTTAATCTAGGAGTTCACTCGAAATCTCATGGGCTACGTCTCCTTTGAGCTTTGTCATCATGACTCGGCTCTTTGGGATTATGGTAGAAGTTTTTTTACAAGTAAATACTTAGTTCAATGAATACAACAATGATACAAAAAGGACTGAAAATACCATAAATATCCCTCAATTGTTCGAACTTTGTAAACAACTTTAGGCTCTTGTTGACACCATTCATACATTCGGTGCACTAAGCTACTCCGAGCTTCTAAATGGCACAAAACTCCCATCGAGAATTCTATTTCTATCACAAAAACCACTCCTACTGTATCCAGCCACACATCTGTACATCAAATATCCGACTTTGATCAAATTTCTCAAATTGAGCTCTTTGCATTTCCCAAAAAGGCTATCCTCCACGGTTTGTCCCAAAGGCTGCCCGAACTTTACGTCGGCTTTTTTTGAGCTCTAAAAGTTTCTCAAAATGTTCTAAAACCATTTCCATTGATGTCCAAAATGTCTGAAATAGCCAATATAGAGTTTTTATTCATCCAAAAGCCAGCCTCTTGGCTACTCCGGTTTCGCCTCAATCACCTATCGGCACCCACGGCACTAGGGTTAATGAAAATGTCTCTGCTTCGAGTTTTCGACCTACATAAAAGTCTTTAATACTTGCTAAAAACTCTATAAATAGATTCATAATGATTTTTTTAGTCAATCATGACCTCTATTTCACTGCATGTGGTCTTAAACAGCTCTTTCTAAGCCTGCAGCTACTAGCACGACAAGGCGGCACTAATGGCCCACTGGAGACTGCTTTGAAGCTTTTCGGCCTTCAAAAGGTTCTCTGACGGGCTCTAAAAATCATCTCATCGGATTTCATAACATCCCAAATGATCCAATTTAGACTATTTTGAACTCTTGTAAAAAGGACTCTAACTCCCACAGGTTGGGACTCAGAGCTAAATTTGTCTCATGAGTAGCTACTCGAGTGGCTCCTTCATATTCCACGAAGAGGTACAGCATGCGAAGATCCACCTCCACGCCTGACACAGAAACAGATCCCAAAGTGCTCGAGGAGGTCAGAGAGAGACCCAAAAATTGACTAAAATTTCATCCAGTTTGGTTCAAGAATGAGGAAGTTATGGCCTCCCAAAGAAAAGCATCCCAATGTCAAAAACCCCACTAAAAGTGGAGTAATTGTTAGTTAAGGGCTTGATTTGGTTAAGTCTCGCCCAAAAATGGATGCGATCAAACAAAAATGTCTAAGAAACTACACCTAATTTAAGAGGAAGCATTAAATGTGACGATTTGAAATCTATATGTGTATGTGTTCACATGCGGAATAAACGTTAACGGTTAAGCTATTGGATAACTAGGTTCGAAAAGAGCGTGCCTGGTCTTTGCGTTAAGGTCATGTGGACGTAGGGCTAGCCCTCCTCTGCGCGAAAAACAAAATAGAAAATTTAAATACGTCGGGCACCCATATTTGCTTAAGAAACATCCTTTGGGTGGGCGGTCGGGCAGCCGTAGTTTCCGGCGGCGAGAGGCAACGGTTCAAAACCTGGCGACTTACAAAAAATTTTATAATGTCGTTTTATCCTCCGGCCACAGGGCCCACGTGGCGACCTTCGGGCCTGCGGCACGACAACACGCGATTGGCCACAAACTTATAAAAGATCGAAACCAACATCAATCATCAAATGCCACTTGTCGATAAATGATTTATGCTACAGGCCTGGAATATTCCTTAGAATATTCTTTTTTTAATTTACCAAAAATTGAAAGTCAAACTTGGTCAGCTGAATTTTGAAGTTACTTGGAGACTTCAAACATGAATAAACTTTCACATACGACCTCGGTTTTGAGAACCATTTGCGGTTCCTAGAATCGCAGCGACGAGGGGCTTTTTTGATGCCGTTGGGTTTGGCACTCTTCGCGAGCACTTTCGAATTTTTGAGCTGTCATTACGGTCCATGATCCGGTCTGAATCACACCTCCCAAATGAGAAGCTTTTGGACCCCAAAAATCTCTACTGGAATGCGAAAAGCTGATTTCGTACGGTTGAATAAGAATACGCACCCTCTTCTCTTGACCTCCAAACACTTGCCTTGCATGGCCTGGTGACTTTTGAACCACGACTAGAAAACGAAATTCACACTTCCCTTCCTCGATGCACTTGCCCTCCTGTCAAGCTGTCTTTCTTTGCACTCACTCGAGAAAATTTCTAGCGAGAAATTTGGCAAAGTAAGCAGCACATCATTGCCTGTGATACGATGAAACAAGGTGGCTCAAACAAAACGAGAGATTACGGCCCATAACGCACATGTATACAATCGGAAATTTGCATGTGTACAAAATGAGTACGTCTTCTTTGTCACCGAAGTCCATCCACTTCTTACCAAGCCACTTCCATGGCGACTTTTGCCTACGTTTATAACTCTTCCTCATGTGAATCTTCTATTTTCACATTGATAATGGAATCATGCAGTTCCACTTTGCATGATATTTCTATCCTCTTTCTTGCATGTGCTTTGGATGACCTAGTTGGATGCAAAGTCCAACAAAGAGAGACATCATGTCCCGCTTCTTTTGGAAAAATGTGCAAAACTTATGCACCTTCTTTGAAATTTTGCCTTTGCCTGATACTGCTTCTGTATGCTTTCTTCCTCATCTGGCATCTCGAAACAACATGGTTAAATCCACCACAATATGTACATCAAATCTTTCTTCCCTTTAAGCACTAGCAAATTAGCATGCTTTGTACAGAAACACAATAAAATTGATCATGAGAAGATTTATACCTCTTGTACGCACTCTGATATGTTCATCCTTTTTGTCTTCATGAGAAGATGAACTAGTAGAGGCTACAACTTACATTTGACTGGAGACTAACATCACCATTTTTTTCTTGAAAAGCTGTTTGAACTTGCATGCATGCCATAGGTACCGCATGTTTACCATCTTCTTGCTTTCCAACAAAGGCTTAAAGCAATGGAAATCATTTTTGAAACAAATTTTGAGATATTTGCATCTTAGAACTTGGAAAAAAGGTTCTCTTTGAAATAGCCTCACATGCCTTCATGGCTTTGGAGTCTTCGCCATTAAAGCTGCACATAACCAAGACGAGATTCTTGGGTTGTTCCACCTCGAGCTGAAATGGGATCAACCATGCCTTGTACATCCTTGCCTAATCCACTTGCCTTCGTAGCCCATTTTAATCATTAATTTGGACCCTATACCTCTTGTATTATTTTTCGAAAGAACCAACACATCTTTCTAAAGAGGAATCTAAAGACAAATTAGAATGGATTACCTCTTCCTCTTACATTTTCAGCAGGTCAAAGCCTCTTGGGCTTGATGGATCTATATCTCCATATCATGCAATTTTTGAAGAATTTCTTCCTTCTCTTCCTTCATGTGCAAACAACTATTCACGAAGTTCGAGTGCTTTCTCGTTTATCCTCAAACAAAATCTGCACCATGTCCTTTAATATAATAAATTCACGCTTCCTATCATCATCGAAGAATCTTGTGAATGAGGAAACTTCACTTGTAGAAGTTTGTCATGCATGATGTCAATGAACAAAAGGAACTTCAATAAAGTTCTCAAAGCTTTCCAAAACAAATGACAAAGACTTTTTAACCAAATGGCTATAGAGACAAACTCTTATTCGAGCGGCCAAACAACGAAACAAACTCCAAGAGCTTCTTAACAAACAATCATCAAGGGGTTTTGTTTCCAAAAGAGATACCTTGAGGGTCGCTTGGCGCAAGGAAGTTGCCTTCATGCCTTTTCTTCCTTTTTGTCCTCTCCCGAGGACTTGGCTAATCAATAGCTGTCCCTAGATGTCAAGAAAACTCAAACAACAATCGGTTTGCAAAGCAGGTGAAACAATCAATCTTTTCACCTCTGTTTCCAAACACCTTTCAAGCTATCTGATCAAGAAACCAAGTGCCTTTCTGTCAAGAAAGACAAATATGATACGATACCAACCTTTGATCTAAAAATGGTTTGGATAACTTGTACATATTTCGAGAACCTACCACTCGGTTTAAATTAGAAATGATCTAGCTTGTACTTAGGCAATTTTGCGGGAATTATTTAGCTTGAAAGTGGTGTATGAATTTTCTTCGTTTATGTGTCTTAAATTTCATTTTTTCTTGCTGTAATTTAACATGTATGACAGAAACATAATGCAGCAAATAAGTCATTCCGAAACACTGACAACAATTCTAATCTAGGAGTTGACTCGAAATCGCAGTGGGCTATGTCTCCTTTGAGCTTTGTCATCATGACTCGGCTCTTTGGGATTATGGTAAGTTTTTGCAAGTAAATACTTAATTCCAATGAATACAACAATATTGATACAAAGGACTGAAAAATACCATAATTATCCCTCAATTGGCTGGTCGAACTTTGCTTAAACAGCTTTAGGCTCTTGTTGACACGATTCCTTCTATCGGTGCACTAAGCTACTCCAAGCTTCTAAATGGCACAAACTCCCTCATAATTCTATTTACTGTCACAAAAACCACTCCTGCTGTATCCAATGCACATCATACATCAAATATCAGGCTGATAAATTTCTCAAATTGAGCAACGCATTGCCCAAAAAAGGTCTATCCTCCACGGTTTTCCCAAAGGCTGCCCGAGGACTTTACATCGGCTTTTTGAGCTCTAAAAGTTCTCAAAATGTTTCTAAAACCATTTCCATTGTTTCAAAAATTATTGAAATAGTCAATATAGAGTTTTTGATTCATGCAGACAGCCTCGCGTGCCTAGGTTTCGCCTCGATCACCTATCGGCACCCCTTGGCACTAGGAGTTAATGAAAATGTCTCTGTTTGAGTTTCTCGACCTCTAAAAGTCTTTAATACTTGTTGGAAACCTCCGTAAATAGATTCATAATGAGTGTTTTTAGTCAATAATGACCACTGTTTCACTACATATGGTCTCAAACATCTCTTTCAAGCATAGCCATGGCATACTTCTTTGGCTAAATGTCGTGGCACCTAATGGCCACAGAAACTTTACTAAAGATTTTTGGCCTTCAAAACGTTCTCTACAGGCTCTGCAAATCATCTCATCAAATTCAGAACATCTGAAATTATCCAGTTTGGACATATTTGAACTGCTGCAAAAAGGACTCTAAATCAGTTCGGGACTCAAACTAGAATTTGTCTCATGGTGGCCCTAATGGCTCCTTCATCTTCCCTGAAAGCAAAAGCTTACTGAAGATCACCTCCATCCAACCTGAAACCTATCCCAAAAGTTCTCAAGAAGGTTGAAGAGACCCAAAATTGACTAAAATTTCATCGATTTGGTTGAAATAATGAGGAGATTTATGGCCTCAGAAAACTACTGAAGTGTCCCCCAAAATGAGAATATTCCTTAGAATATTCTTTTTCAAAATTTTTCCGAAAATTGAAAGTCAAAATTGGTCAACTAAATTTTGAAGTTTACTAGAGACTTCAAACACTGAATAAACTCACATGTCGACCTCGGTTGCAGAGCCGTTCACGGCAACTAGAATCTACTGCGATGAGGCCTTTCGAATCGTTTGGGTTTGGCACTCTTAAACGAGCACTTTGAATTTTGAGACTATCATTACTGGTCCATGATCTAGTTAGAGTCAACCTCTTTTGCCCAAGTGCTACACGTTGGGCCATTTGGGCCTGACCTGGCTTGCGTTCGGACTTCTGTCGGTGCTTCGCTCTTATCTTGCGTTCGGGGCAAGACCCAACAACTCGTGCGAGGTCGGCCGAAGCTGGCCGAGCGTTGCGCTCTTGTGCTACGTGTTCGGCTAAGGAGATTTTCAAGTTGTTCAAGCCTCCCAATTTGCTCAAAGCTTTTCAAATTCTCTGCTAGGCACACCTCCGGGCTTTTATAAAATGTATTTTACACTCTTCCCCCTCTCATGCTATAGAGGGTGAGTTACAGAAGAAAGTCTAGAAAGCCCTAGAGGAAGAAAATGTTTGGTATCCATGCTAAGAAAGTAGCTCTTCTTACGCAGAAACAACCTCTCCATTTGCACAGAAGTAGCCTCCCACGCTGCCAAGCCATGACGACCACTATCTCCCCACCATCTCACTCCACCCTCTTCATATCCTCACACTGGCAGTTTCAAAGTTTTTGATTTTAAGGCAAAGGGTGAAAGGACAAAATGCTTAGAGAAGGCAGTGTTGATTAGGGGCGAGGAAGGCCAAAGTCCTGAGAGGGACAACGAGAGAAAGGGTGGGAGAGTCAACGAGGTTTTGAGCGTATAAAGCACTACAAGGAATTGATAGCCTCCCCTACCACGGGTTTCATGTCTCGAGGAGGTAGGATGCTATGACTTTTGTGAAAAAGTACAAAAAGAGTCAAAGAGTCACCACTGAGAGTTTGTCTGAGACATTTCATCCTAAACCTCCATAACCGTCAAGTACACCTATGCTGGAGTGAAGTTTCGGTGTCCTCCAAATACCGTTACCGTAGCCGTTTCGGGATACCTTGCATGGGAGAAAAATGGTTCAAACGAAACGGTGAGGTTTGGACTTAAGCCCATTACCACGGCCCTGAAACCAAGATACCAAGCTAATTGCAAAACCATCCCTTCTTCCATCTTGTTGGAAAGGTATGCCCTTTAATTAAAACCATCATGAAATATTTCCTCGCGATGATGGGTTTTCCAGGACTCTTATTCCTACCGTATAAGACTGTTCATGCAGTATCCTATGCACAGGGCCAGAAAATACGCATTTGCCTTGTGCCTTTATAGAAGTATTGATGAGATGTCATACATTGTGCAAAGAGGCCTCCTTGAGAACAAATGCAAAGGTCTTTTCCACCATTATCCTTATCCAAAGAGTATTATGTTGCATCGATTAGAGCAACACGGTGACTGTTGGGTGCTAAAAGGTGTCTTTTAAAAACTCTAATTGCCTCACATTAACTATCAACACAGGTAGAGTGTTCTTTGTTTCAAGAGTGTACACAATATGTGCAAGCTATAAACCTAAAGAGTAATGGTGTGAGATAATCTATTAAATTCGGTGCAAGACTAAACGAAATGCGATCATAAATCTCCAAAAATATTTCGTAAACTTTTAAAGGAAATAATACATCTAAGATTCAAGACTCAAACCTCTACTAGAATCCATAATTAAAATCTGCTGAAAAAGCAACTTTTAATTAATAATAGCATCGAGCGAAAGCACAATAGCAATAAATGCATCTCTTCTTCGCTGAGTTTCAATCCAAATCATACTCGATCTCTACAAAGATCAATCCAAATGGAAATGATATCAATCTGAGAGTTCAATAGCAATAGCCTAAAAACTCTTACGGATGATTAGAAATCAATGCAGTACGCTGTCTAGATAACTCACGCTTTGACGATCAAATGATAGCAAATACAAATTATAAGATAGAATATATATTATCTCAATAACGGGAAAATAATAAACGAGTTGAATAAAAAATAGATTCATAGAAACGAGGAAATTGTCAAAACCAATTACGTGCTCGAAAACATCGAAGCATAATACAAGAGCGCGATTAATTTCCACCGGAGACCGGGCCCTTAGCCGCTAGCGAGCCTTTGCTAAGTTACTTCGAGATATTGCGAGAGAAACAAACAATATCAATTAGATATTAATCCTCGAACTTGAGTAGCATTACAATATAATTACGCCTTTTCGAACTACGTTCTGTCCCATAATTATTCTCATAAATAAATCTATGTTCCCTTTCATAATTCTCTCACTCTTTGATCTCTTCGTTTTCATTTAAATACACATAGATCAAAAGAAAGTTACTTTCAGAGATGATTACAAAATCCCTTAACAGTGGATTGTTCGAAAGCCAATTGATCGGCGAGATCATATTTCGAAATATCTTTCCATCAATCATTCCAACAAGAACAAGTCCCGAATTTGGTATTGCATTGAGATAATTTGGAGAAAGCGACCACAACGTCCAATGTGAGGAAAATCATCTTCGAGAGAACCTTTCATCTCTCTATAATACTGAAGACCAAAATTTGGGCAAGCTTGCTCCCTTTCCAAAATTAATTCGCTCTTGTTTTGGACAAAACCTGTGTTTCGAATGTTCAGGATTCTTTTTCCATTTTCCCAAAACGTCCAATGCAAAAACTACCACTTCTTATTCCGGTGAGTTACCGAGTTGGAATATTTAATGATAAAGAAATTTGGAGATCAAATATGCAAACTCACAGACAATATCTTGGAGGCTAAAATGGTGAGTGATGTTACGGCATTTTATTAGTAAACCATCATTGGTAAAATCATGCATAATAATCGTCAATTTATTAGAAAATAAAAGGAGAATAAACAATATTTATACTATAAGAGCATAAATAATTATAAAAAATGGAATTATATGATAAACCATGATAAATGACGTGATAAAGAATGGTAGAAATGGATGAAATAGGGGTTAAAAAGTGATAATAATAATGACGACAAACTAGCGGCCACATACACTAGGCTGAATATATGTGCTTGTCCTCATGCAACCCCAAAAGCCTTGTTATTAACCAAGCAAATAATAAAAAATTGTTCATCCCAACTCGGGGAAATGGATGGAACAAATGAATTCCTCTTCAAATAATGAATATTCATTTTTAGCAATCTTGATGAAGGCGTAACAATTTTTTACATTTGACGTTCAACTATATGTATATGAATTTTGCGGCAAAATGATGATATAGTAACAACAAACTTCATTAACCATTTTCTCAAAAACTAGATTTCCTACTATATTAATGCTTCTATGATCCAAAAAATCGATCGTTTTGTTGCACAAATCATGAGATATAAACAAAATATGAACTAGATAAACAAAATGGCTGTAGGTGATAGTGCATGATTTTTCTGAAAATTTCTTTCAGAACTAATTTAGCGATGAAAATTATGCGGGTTTGTGTATTTTAATGATACCTCTTTGTTATCCATAAATCATAAGAATTCGGTTCATAGTTTTATAGAATATATGCGAATCAATTTATGCATTGTATAAAAATGAAATTGTATGCCTTAAAGTGAGAAAGAAATGCATGAAAACATCCATCATGTGCAGTAATGCCTCCCCCATGCGAAGAGAATTAGCATGCCCTCATGCAATGCTAGAAAACGAAATGGAGGTGGTTGCTACAATGCGTTGAAATCTATTCTTGGTGTAAAACAACATGGAAGAAAGGAGGTGCTGAGAATGAATAAGATGGTCATAATAAATAAAATAAATGAGAAGAACACTCCCCAAAAGCTTTGAAAGATTTTTGTCTTTGAAGAATGAAGTGGTAAAGATGTGGAAATGAATGAGTGATAAATAATGCTCAATGGATTTGCTTGAAATTCTCCTAAATTCAGTAATAAATAAATAAAAAGTACGCTATTTTACCCTCGAGTTTTACCTCCCAGAAAAAAATAAATGTGGAATGACATGTGTTGAGGAGGTGGGTACCTCTGTGACGAGAGGCGATCCCTACTAGCCCCCGAGATCGGGTCTAGCTTAATCAAACACGCTACGGTCACCGGGTTCTAATTGTAAATAAACGAGCTTGCAAGGAAGGCTTTTAGAATCAACGCTGCTGATACTGTGAAGAGGTGGTGCTCCCATTCCTTTTCCTGGCAGATCACAATCCTCCCACAATTCGAAGTGATCGGACCACTGCCCACATGCGAAAACAACACAAATGCAAGCATAAAATCCGGTGCATACAACTATATATCGAGTCAAAGAGAACATAACTCATGAACATGATCAAGAACAAGAGTGGAACCATAACCGATAGTCGCTTATCATTAAAGAGTCAAAAGAATAATACAACCATAGCTTCGACGCATCATTCTCCTTTAGCGGATGCAATCGACACAACATGTCTCGATAAAGCACAATGGGATGGGACAAGCCTCTCTCTCAGGATACTTGACGTAGTCTCTTGCTTGGATTTGGCCTTGGGGAATGAGAAGGCTTTGGCATGAAAACTCTTGAGACTTGAAAGTGCACCACTCTTTGGAACTAACTATTCGGCCATTTACAGCCCTTCGGCCCTTCATCAATGGATGAAGCCTATATTTATAGAGGAGAGGAGGAGGTTGGGATCCTACAATAGTGGAAGGGAGGCCTTATCCCTTGGGAGGTTCCCCATAAGGTGGAAACAAGAGGCCAGGAGGAAGAAATTTGTGGTTATTCGAATGACACTCACGATGACTCATCCACGGAAATTGTTGTAATCGAAACTACACCTCTTTTTAAAAAAACTTTCCAAAAGCGATTGGCGGGTGTGGCGGACGGGCGCTGGTGGCGCGGGCTCGGTGTTGAACACCATTGGCGCGAGGTACATAACGGCTGCAAGGCACGAGCAAAAACATGTGTTGTTTTGGGTGCACTAGAAATGATCAACGAAGAAATGTTGTCCTCATGGAAAGGATCGTGGTATTTGCAAGGCATGACAACGCTTGTGGTCCACCAAGCACGACCACCAATGGGCGAGATGAGAATTACGGGGACGGTGGTGCGTAACGGTCCCCCCAAAGCATGAGACGAAGAGAGAGAGAGAGGGTGAAATGGTTACGAGCCTTCTTAACTAGCTGCTAACAGCGGGAAAGGCTTTGCGGAGCGAGAGAGTACAATTGATGTCAGCCAGATACATGATATATACGTGGTGTAGGCGCGATAAGTAACGAGTGTACAATAATCTAGATCCAAGGCATGGACGCGGCCATCCAATGAAGATCGATAAATAGACTCGGTATAGGTAGCCATCCCATTAGTGAGTCATGTAATCGTCATAATAATCCACAATGTCGCGGTCTGGATTACACGGACACAATCCGAGATATTGCGCTCACATCTTGACCCAAACAAAGTACAAGTTCAAGCATGCGAATATGTGAGTTGAAGTCGAACATGCGAGAACATCGTCGATTCACCGACCCAAATGATGAAGAAAATTTGTTAACAAATGCGAGAGGAACCACCGATAATACCAATGGTCCTCAAGGTACTACAGGTACAATCTACAACATGTGAATCAATGGGCCGGTGTCGAACACTAGTAGAATCACTCGATCGGAGGCCAATGATGAAAACCTCACGTCGAATGCGATGAACACGCCATTGAGGCTGCGAGGGCTCAGATGCCGAAGGGAGTCTCTAGATGGAAACTGCGGATAATAGGCCAGGTGGCGGAAGTGACCTTGATCGGTGGGCCATAATGTTTCCCACAACATCGAATGCTAGTTGATCCTACGATTGGTCGAGGTCATCCTTGGTCGATCAGCTCCCCCAGGAAATTCAAATTCGGGGAATCGTTCCTAACCAACCATTGGTCGTGGGATCGGTTGAGCGCGCTAGGTAACAGCTCTTTTCCATGGAGATTGGATCTCATCCCCTCGGAGTTCTTCTTGTTTCTTGATTCTTCGGTTGGAGAAAGATTCTCTTGTCCCTATACCTCGAGAAGCGCTCCTTCACCTCCCAAGTGATGGAGGTCTGGAGGATACTCCTCCTGCCTTCGGAATGGAGGTCATG
Source organism: Pinus albicaulis (assembly GCA_034641835.2). Taxonomy (NCBI): domain Eukaryota; kingdom Viridiplantae; phylum Streptophyta; class Pinopsida; order Pinales; family Pinaceae; genus Pinus; species Pinus albicaulis. The sequence continues at coordinate 1,700,988,468 of CM076580.1, read as the reverse complement.
GAGGATGCTCTTTCTTCTTAAAACAACGTTGGGGGAAGACCATCTCGGATCGATGGTAGCCCTGAAGTGGATTTGAGTCGCTTCCTTTGATTGGAATCGATTTACGGATACCGCCTTCTAAATCGCTTATGTGCCTTCCCGGGAATTACGGTACGAGGCTTTTGGTGCCGGGTTGTACCCGGCACCATTATGATGGTGCGTACGGTAGTATTTTATCCTCGACTACTTGGCAAGCTTTCGGTTCGGCGCCGCTTACAGCGTACGTCATAACGAGAATGCATTGACATTTAACGAGAAGAACTAGTCGACCATTGGGGGGGATCCTTCCAAGGTTACCTATTACTTTGGGAGGTAAAACCGTCCATATGGATGTGATGGTTGTTCCGGGCCCCTTGGTTCAATGCTGCTCTTGGGGGCGGAGATTACACATATGCCATAGGAGCGCTCGTCTCTTCCCTTTCGTGTGGTCTATTTTCCACATGAAGGACGGATCGTGACCATTGATCGACTTTCTTTTTTACGGTCACGATGTGGCGGACCGCCATCATCCCTTCCTGGTTTTATCCCGCTGTTGTATTTTCCCCACTTTGAGGTCAACTATGTGACGCTACCTACCCCGTGCTGTGCTCGGTGATGATGCCGTCGTGCATCGGGTGCGGGGGCATTAGGTGCGATTTCCGAAATTTTTTCCTTCCATCGGGAGTGGAACTCTTGGAAGAGATGACTTCTTGTTCATTATGACAAGGTCGTCGGAGCATGGTTCTTTTCTTGTGTCAAGCTCCTTAAAAAATGAAACAAGGTCGTCGGAGACGGAGGTTATTTTTCTTGTGTCAAGCTCCTTAAAAAATGAAACAATGTCTGCTTTGGAGCATAGTTCCTTGTCTTGTGCCAAGCTCCTTAAACCATGAAACGAGGGTTTTCGAGACGAGTTCTTTTAATGTGTCGGCCTCGTTAAAATAATGAAACACATTCTGTTCAATTCGAGTCTTTGATAAGATCTCGTAAAATCCAGTCGAGTCTTTTCTTTATCTCGTAGCAGACCTTCACTCCACATACGCCTTTCATGGATTGAAGCTTGAGGGGGCATGTACCTCGAATTGAGTCACCATCTTGGGGGCATGCTTATTTTTCCAAGCATAGTTTGTTTCCGTTTCAAGCTTGTGTAAAAATGAAACCGGTTTCCGTATAGTTTTATCTTTGTTTCAAGCTTGTGTAAAAAATGAAACCAACTTCAGCGAGTTTCACGATTTCAAGCTTGTGTAAAAATGAAACCATTCCATTTTACCCCTTGTGATTGCCATTTTCCGGCCTATTTTTTCCATATGAGCCTTGGATTTCTCTCCTCCATCGTCACTATACGCTTGGCGATCATACATACTGCTTGTTTGTTTTACCCGTTCTGCGAGGAAGTGCTGTGATGAGTGGTCTTGTTAACGACCTCTTGACCTTTAGTTGTTTTGGCCGGTTCCACCATTACGGAACCGATTTGCTACCCTTTATACCACTCGTTCCTCCGGGGAGGAGTCAACTTTCAACTCTTTTCGACTCTTAAAAATTGAAAGATTGCCGAGAATCTTGTCGTTTTGAACTCGTTAAATGGTTGTGAAACGAAATCTACCGATATACATTTACCCCTTTTTTGAGGTACAGGATAGATTGTTACGAAAAAAGGAATACCTAACTGTACGACTAGGAGTTTTCTCGAGACATAGTTTTCTACCTTTTCGGTTGTGATGAACTATTTACGAAAAGGGACCTTTGGAAGTTATTTTTCTCTTTTATCTTTTAAAACTCTCTAAATATGAAAAGACGCCGAGTTCTTCCTTTGTCAAACTCGTTAAACCCTAATGACATTGGGTTCGATGCGTAATGACGTTATCCGAGTTCCTCCTTCCCTGAAGACTCGTTAAATGTACTAGGATGGATTCGTGCGAAGGACGGTTATATGACAAGCTTTATATGGTATCCTCTTCAAGCTTGTGTAAAAATAAAGAGGTACTCACCAAAATGGTGGGGAAAATGGAACCGGCATACGTTGTCGTGTCGGCGGTATGTAGCTCTTGAACATGGCACTTGCTCACGCATTCGTGTCGGGTTGGGGACATCTGCTCCCTCTTTTTCACTTGCCTCGTGGGTTTGGAGTAATCCCTTTTGACCTCTCATCTGCTCTTTGCCTCGTCCTTTGTGACCTGCGATCTTTTGATGTCAAATGCGCAAATCCTTTGTCCATTCGTCAATATGTTCAAGAAAGTTGACCTACGCAAAGTCACCAGCCTTCCTGCGATTCTCATCGATCTTGATTCACAAAAACATTATGTTCCTCTATCTCGTGTCGATGATGTAGGAAACATTATGGCCCACCTTCGATCACAATCACTTCCTACAATGACTTCCAGCTCATTATCCGGGAAGGCGATCTAGAGACTCCTTATGGTACCTTAGAGCACATGCCTCAATGGCCGAGGTTCGTCGCATTCGACGTGAGGTTTTCATCATTGGCCTCCCGATCGGTGATTCTCGGTGTTCGACGCGGCTCATTGATTCACCGCCGTGGTGTACCTATAGTACCTTGAAGACATTGTCATTATTGGTGGTTCCTCTGTGATACCATTATGAGCGTCATCATTGGGCGGTAATGGGGCCGATGTTCTCGCATGTTCGACTTGACTCACATATTAACGTAGCAGACACAGCCACTTTGTTCGGAGTCGAGATGGAGCGCGAAGACACGGATTGTGTGTTGTAATCCGAGCTACGATTTTGTGGACTATTATTGTGACTCACTTGATTGGATAGCTGCGACCATACACGAGTCTATTTATCGATCCTCGGATAGGCTGCGTCCATGCCTTGGATCTCGATTATTGTATGCTTTGTTATGGATGGATAGCCATACCACACATTTATATCGTATCGAGACTTGTCGATTTGTACTTCGCTGCGTAGGTTTTTCCGATGGCGATGTTTTCGGTCGGCATGTTCTCGTAAAGCATTTCACCCCTCTCTCTTTCGGGCCTCGTGGCACAAGGGGCATCCCCCGGTACACGATGGTATCCTGCGTCCACCGCAATTCCCATCTCGCCCATTGGAGGGCGTTTCGACCAATAAACGGTGTCATGCCTTGCAAGTACCATCATTGCATCCTTTCCATGAGGACAACATTTGTTCTTTGTTGATCATTTCTGACGGACCCCTAAAACACATTTTTGCCTTGGCATTGTCCCGTTATGTGTACTCGCGCCAATGGGGAAAATTAACAACGAGCCCGTGCCGATTGGCGCCTCATCCCCGATTAAGCACCCGCGCCCGATACGCTTTTGGAAAGTTTTTAAAAAAAGAGGCGAAGTTTTGATTACAACAACTTCGTGGATGAGTCATCGGGGAGTGGTTTCGCACAGATAACCATGGCCTTCCTCCTTTGGCCTCTTGTTTCCACCTTGGGGAACCTCCCAAGGGATGACTCCCTTCCACTAATAGGGATCCGAAACTCCTCCTCTCTCTATAAATATAGCCTTCATCCATGGTGGTGAAGGGCGAATAGGCCAGATAGCTAGTCCCAAAATCTCGAGTTCCCAGAGCTTTTAATCACTTATCTTGCGAGAGCCTTCTTGATTCCACCAAGGCAAAATCCAAGCAAGGAGACTATTGCCCAGTATCCGGAGAGAGAGGCTTGTCCCATCACGACATGCTTTATCGAGACATGTTGTCTTGACGAGCAGCTAAAGGAGAATCTTTGCGTCGAAGCTATGGTTGTATTCTTCTTTTGACTCTTTAATGATAAGCGACTATCGGTTATGGTTCCACTCTTGTTCTTGATCATGTTCATGATTTATGTCCTCTTGATATATAGTTGTATGCCATGGATTTTTATGCTTGCGTTTGTGTTGTTTCTTGCATGTCACGGTGTCCAGATCATGGAGATCGTGAGGATTATGATGCGGGGCAAGGCAGGGCACCACCTCTTCTACGGATGATAGCGTTGGATTCGGGTAAAACCTTCCCTCTCAAGTCGGTTTATTTACAATTAGGAACACACGCTATAGTGTGTTTGATTGTTGCTAGACCCGATACGGGCTGGTAGGGATCGCCTCGTCACGAGAGGATTTACCTCCTCAACAACATGTATGGTGGCGATTTATTTGAGCGTGTAGGCCCGACGATGGCGAAAGTGATGCAAAATGCGGAAGGCATGCAAAGCACGTCATGTACGAACAATTGTGCGTGTTCGCGAGTTGCGCGAGCCTTTCTCTGCGTGTTAGGGGCGATAGTGTGGCCTTGCTGACGAATAGAAATTCCTCTCCATACTTGTTGTTCTCCTATAACAAGTCACTATTTTGCTTGCAAATTTCTTGAATCCACGGTTTGAGTTTTGAATAGACAACGGATAAGATGCATGCGATTTTTAATCGGATCTTTTTGTATAAATGTAGTACTTGATATTTTGTCAAATCATGAAGTTGTGGCGAGTTCGGTAATTATATCGCTTATTATCCCATAGTGCATACATTCCCCCTCCAGTTGGAAAATGGATTCCATGACCATAAAGCATATGAAAGGGTCGTTGTGCGCGAGCGGCGAGGCGAGGAATGATCGATACGACGGTAAATGAAGCCGAGTACCACACATATCAATGATAGGACGGCAAGAGGTATGTAGTTATAATGAGAGCGAGTGTGTAAAGATAGTTATGAACAAAAGAGATGGGACGCTGCGGATTGATGAGTAAGTTATGAAAAATAAAAGGACAACGATATGCCAAAAAGATGCTTTTCGCTTAGGTATTTTAGCCGAGAATGATGTGATTGAGTCGGAAAACAATTTCACATGCACTTATAAAGGTTCAAAACGGGGAAAAATTAAAGGAAATATACTCATTCGATTAAAATATGAATAAGAGAGAGAGTATTATAGTAATAATTGACGATAATATATAACTTCAATACCATAGACGGAGCGCACGGTCGCCGGCTGAGGCGTCCATAGCCTTGGACGTTTGCTTTTTAACTCGTATGAGCTAGGATCCTGAACTATAAATGGAGAGTTCCGGTGTTGTTTCTATAGAAGAGATGATTGTGCTTGGCGTGGTAACCGGATAACCTGGCACTTGCCATTCAGTGGGATGTAGCAAAGAGAGTGATCGAGGTCGGCTCATGATGAGACCTCCTGTTCCAAGGATATTTTGGCTATCAGTGGATCATAACCCTAGTGTGGTGGCCATAATGGGAATGTCCCTGGGTATAGCCTTATGAACATGGTGAGTTTCGGCTCGTAATGAGACCCCCTATCCTCATCGTGAGGCAATATTTTGCTTTGTGATTACACAATTTTATAATAAAGAGAGGGAGGCTCGAGTGCTCGCTCAGGTAGGGATAGTGGAAGAAGTTGAACATGTCAATAGAGAAAAATACACGCAACAATCTCGTTCATTACGGACGGAGAAGATTATAACTTCGGGAAGGAGATTAGAATTACAACATGGTATTAAGATGATCAATCGGTATCATGTACTAGAAGAGAATAATGCGGTAAAGTAGTATATAAATAACTATGTCCCTTTTCTTATAAAGAATCTCTCATCCATAAGGTACGTCCTGTTAAAGGAATCATAACGTTAAGAGGGTATTCACTGCCTCGATAAATCTCCATAATTCTTGTCCTCATAAAAGTATTGGACTTTCATGCCATGCAAGGGAATCGAGAGAAATGGAGCTTGGATAGCTAGGAATGATCGTGCAAGAAGAAAGTGAAATTTGTTCTCGAAAATACTCACAAAATGTTGTTCCTTTGAAAGGAACAACAATGGTTCCTTGTGAGAATAGCAAAAGAAAACACACGAAAAAGTGTTGTTCCCTATAGGGAACATGAAAAATAAAATCCCACACTAGTCATTGTTCCCTCATAGGGAACAGCCGAGCTGTTCTACGCAAGGGAACAACAAAAGAAAATACACACGAAAAGCTGATGTTGTTCCTTATAGGGAACAACAAAAAGAAAACACACACGAAAAGGTGTTGTTCCCTAGAGGAACAACAGAAATCGTTCCGCATGGGAACAACAGAAAATACACATGAAAAAGTGTTGTTCCTTATAGGGAACAGAAAAATACACACGAAAAAGTGTTGTTCTTATAGGGAACAACGGAGATACACACACGAAAAAGTTTTTGTTCCTTATAGGGAACAGAAGAAAATACACACGAAAAAGTGTTGTTCCTTATAGGGAACAACGAAGAAAAATACACACGAAAAAGTGTTGTTCCCTATAGGGAACAACAAAGAGAAAAATACACACAAAAAAGTGTTGTTCCTTATAGGGAACAACGAAGAAAATACACACGAAAAAGTGTTGTTCCTTATAGAGAAAAACGAGTTGTTTCATGTGGGGAACAACAAAGAAAATAGGGAGAGGAAAAACAACGACAAGAAATCATCCTTACTTGCTCTAAACAACGAGAAAGACAATCTCCTTAAAAAGAAAGAAAAGCAAATGAGAAAAACATGAAAAAATAATTGTATTTACACGAGAGAGAAAAGCAATCACATGTACTGAGTTTTAAAAAGAAATAACTTTTTACGAGAAATGAAAGGCTTTCTTTGAAGGATTGCCTTACTGCCAATTGAAACTTGCATGGTGGGGTCCTCATTTTGTCAGTCGCCAATGGAGCGAAAATTGCAATTTGAAGGAAATCGACACCTAAAACACAAAAACATAAGAGAAATCGGAAAAAATAACGCTTTATTTAAAAACGGTGTATAAATAAATAATTTGAGTTACAACGACTATGATGTTGTCTAAAGAGGATATCAATCTGTCAATGGAAAAATAAATGATCTCTTAGAAAAATGTTTTGCAAACTATGCCATGCATCTTCGAAATGGGAATCCGAATTCTTCATTTTTTCACGTTATGAATCCATTGAGGTAATGAATTGGATGAAATGCCCTTGTTTCATTAAAATTTCCTTTCAAGAATCGATCGTCTATAAATTGACCTTCTTTATTCTCCTAAGACACTGCATAAAAAATGAGTGTCTACTTGCAATAAAACATCAAATCATAGAGAAAGAGAGGGTGATTGGGCTCCCTAATCCAAGAACTATGCACAAGTAGTTACTACGCAAAGCAAATCCATAAAAAAAATAAAAACAAATTTTATTTGTCACACTGTGAAGAGTGGTCTACCATACTAACCGGCAATGTTTTAATCATAAATTCATTGTTTTTCATCGATTTGAGTGATTCCAAATCCAAATGAAAATTCATGAGAGATGTCTCTAATAGAAACATGTTTTAAAAAATTCCATGTAATGGTATGTTAACTGCTTAGAAAAAGCTGAATAATAGAGTCATTTTCAATTTTTCCAACTCGGGAACAACGGTTGATATTTCAAGCATAAATTTTTCATTTGATGATGGATTAAGCTGATTCAAATTGGAAATGAAAGTAGATTCATTTATTTATCTCCAATAGAAATAGGTCTTTAAGACAAGAAGAATTGATGGGTCAAATACGTTAATGAGCAATCGGGAAAAACAAAGTTTTAAGAGTGCTGATTTAGGATAGACGAGTCGGTATTTGGGTCATATTTTCTCCATACGATATTTAAATCAAGTGATAAAAATTCCCTTGTAAACTAGATTCATATAGGAATATACCATAGAAACGAGGTTTTAAAAATATAGTCATTTAGGCCTCCAAAAAGTCATTGTCCCAACTGCGTTCTGAAATTTACCTACTAGACGCCCTGTCAATATTTTGGTTATAAATTTTCGTTTCAAATAAAAACTGGAGTGAGTCAAAATTGGGTTGGAAATTAGACATCAGGGCTAATTAGAATAGAAACAAGTTTTAAAAATGTAGTCATTTAGGCCTCGAAAAACTTGCTTTGTCCCAACTCTATTCCACGGCTGCCTACTAGGCATCTGTCGATATTTTAGTTATAAATTTTCGATTTAAAAATCCAAATGGAGTGATTCAAATTGGGTTGGAAAGCAGAAATCAATGGCTACTTAGGATAGAAACAAGTTTAAAAATATTCACTTTTGGTCCCTCAAAACATGGCTTGTCCCCGACTACCTGCTTTCAGAGAAATTTCATCAAGCATAGAAAGCCAGAAAAATATGATATTCAAACAATTTTTCCATATTAGTGATAAAAATGAATATGAGTGTTTGTATAAATTTTATTTTCAATATAATACATCTACATACACAAATAAATTAAAATATTTTATCATCGATGTTGATATTCACGAGCGTGTTGCAACAAAAACAATATACATAATAATAAAAATGTATTTATTTATGTCCTTATTTATTTATTTTCTACACTAACCTAATCTTCTTTGAAAATTGGATATGCTTACGTATAAGACTACTTCTAGTGGAGCCATTTTCTAAATAAGGCCTCTATTATGTACATACCCAAATTTGAAAAATGCATGTTAATAAATTGTAGGGTATGAGAAGCCAACTTCCCTTGAAAAGATGGTGCTAAAAATTGTTGAAGTGTGAAGTGATGCTGCAAACAAATGGGTGGAAACCAATCTTCAATGTATCCCTTACTTTATTTATTTCCCATAGTCGTCATATCATGAAGTTATTGAGTGTTAAAAACGGCTTGTTGATGCGAGGCTAGAAGAAACCTCATTTTCTTTCATAACCTCTACAATTTTTGGATTTGATACATTTTGAATCTCGAGTATAAGTTTTCTCCAATGGTGCATGTGAGATAGAATGGGTGAGTAAATTTTTTCAATTCAACATTGTAAGCATGTTGTCTTGTTTTATTATGGTGAGGGTGTGGAATGAGTTGAGCAGGAAATTGTGTAGGGAATGGAGCATTTTGATGATGTAATTGATTGGGTTGAATGGATGATTTTGATAGGCAAACAAGATGTTGTGGAAGATATGGAAGATGTGTTTGTGCTACAAGATGAGGGAGAGTAGTCATGCAATCATAAGATGAACCATGCCAAACTTGTAGACAAGATTGGTGGTGGCTATATTGAGATTGGCATGGCTGCCCTAACATATGAGTATTCCATAATGGATTATGCAAGTGAGAGAATGGAGAGGAAGTGTTTTGAACCATACCTGTAGGCCACGATTTCCATGGTTTTGACATTTTTGCAACTTCCCCATCTCTTTGATATGCTACTTCCATCCTAGATAAGGAAGAGTGAGTATCTATGGGATGCTCCTTTTGGCAATGAGGGAAAAACGACTTCTTCAATTTCTTGATTTTTGAACTTTGTTAAACATCCAATTGTGAATTTAGAGAGCTAATAAAATCATATTTAAAATTTTCAAATAAAACATTTATTTCAGCACTTATGTCTCCTCTTCTTGTAGTAGATTTGAAAAAGAAATAAGAAGCTTCTCTAGAATTCTTACCAACCTTGGAGATTCCTCTTGAATACCTTATGTATAATTTACAAACATCATCATATGATAACTGAAAAAAAATTTCCTTTTCCTGTTAGATTTAAGAGTTCTAAAAATTCATCTTTGATTCCTTTGAGTAGGAGTGTTTTTTAAGGTCTCTTTTTCCAAATACTTATGCTTTGATTTTTGAAGGTGTATCAAAAATCGCTCCACATAGTCCTCCAAGCTTTCATCTTCCCCTTGTATCATATTGAAAATATCTTCATCGGCCTTGCAATAGTCTTGGTATTTCTTCAAGAATACGTTCTTCATGTTCTCCCAAGTTTGGATGCAATTCCCACCAAGGTTCATGAACCATTGGAGAGCTAGCTCCTTTTAGAGTAAGAGGAAACACCGTCAACCTTCAATCATTAGTACAATAATCACTATCCTCTACAAAGTATTTCAAACTCAAATAAGAATGTATCTAGATCTTCATTTATCAAACCATGAAAATTTGGTAGATACGATGGGGGAATTATGTGCATTTGTGTCACTCCTCCTAGATCTTTGATAGGGAATTCAAAAGTTGCAATGTGAGCCATTTTTTTACCATAATAGAAGATGTTCTTCATGTGTTTCTTTGAGGATTCTTCTTCAAATTTTCCTGTCAATTCGTTAGTGAAATGGGTGGTGCTTACATCACCACTTGAGTGGAATTACAAGATTTTTTTCAAAAATTCTACCTCTAAAATTCCTACATTAATTCCTACACAATTCTGCTGAAAAAGCGAGGCGGAGGAGCAAGCACTTTACTTGCTCATTACGTAGGTTCTTACCTTCCGTTTTTAATACCCAATTCTTTCACGGTAGACAAACATCAAACACCTACATCACTCTGCGTGAAATGGAAACACTCTCCTCGGCAACAGTGCCAAAATGTTGGATGCTAAAAGGTGTCTTTTAAAACTCCTAAATGCCTCACATTAATTATCAACACAGGTAAGTCTTTTTGTTTCAAGGGTGTACACAATATGTGCAAGCTATAAACCTAAAGAGTAATGGTGTGAGATAATCTATTAAATTCGGTACAAAACTAAACATATGCAATCATAAATCCCAAGTCATGTAACTTTTAAAGGAAATAATACATCTAAGATTCAAGACTCAAACCTCTACTAAAATCATAATTAAATCTCACACAAGTAATTTTAATTAATAATAGCATCGGCCAGAAGCACAATAGAAATAACTCATCTCTTCTTAGTTGATTCAATCCAAATCATACTCAATCTCTACAAAGCAATCCAAATGGAAATGATATCAATTTGAGAGTTTAATAGCAATAACCAAACTTTTACAAATGATTAAATCAATGCAATGCGCTGTCTAGATAACTCACATCTGTGATCAAATGATAGCAATACAAATTATAAGCGAGAATATATATTATCTCAATAACGAAAATAATAAAGCAGTGAATAAAAATAGATTCACGAAACGAGGAAATTATCAAACCAATTAAACACTCAAAACATCGAAGCATAATATGAAGAAGCGATTAACTCCACCGGAGACCGGGCCCTTAGCCGCCGGCGAGCACCTTTGCTAAGTTACTTCGGATAATGCGAGAGAACAACAACATCAATTAGATATTAATCATCAAACTTGCGTAGCATTACAATATAATTTCGTGTCTTTTTAGAACTACGTTATGTCCATAATTATTCTCATAAATAAATTTATATTCCCTTTCATAATTCTCTCCTCTTTGATCTACTGTTTTTCATTTAAATACACATAGAGAAGAGAGAAGTTACAACAGAGATGATACAAAATGATTCCCATAATAAAATTGGATTGTTCACAACCAATTGATCAGCGAAGATCATATCTAAAATATCTTTCCATCAATCACATCAACGGGAACAAGTCGAATTTGGTATTGCAACTAAGATAATTTGGAAAATGGTTGTGATAGCCCCCCTATAATTTTTGACAAAGCAAAGTAGGGGGCTAAATTTTTTGAGCCTTCAAGGAATGCATTTCCTCTGAAAACACATCATCCTTGAAGCCCCCTTGTGCCTTTGCCTTTTAATGAAATCCCCTCTCGTTGTTCCCATTATAAAGCCTCTTTATTGTGAAGAATGGTGCTCCAAAAGGCCTACATTAACCCTTATATCCTTGCGTAATGTCCCTTTTCACCTCTTATTCATTTGTCAAAACCCCTTTTCTTTTGCCCCAAAATCACCCCCCTAACCCTTCTAAACCTCTCCAAAGATTCCCCTTTATGGTCCCCCTCAATCTCCCCAAATCCCCTTGAAAACCCACCTTCACCCTTTGTCTAGCCAAATTCTCACCTTTGTTCCCTATCGCTACCCTCCTTTGTCTTTAAAATGCACTCAGAAATGGGTTAAAAACCCACTTTAAACATTATAATAGGGCTAGCACCTTTCGTACGACCCTCTCGGCTTTTCTTCCACCTTATGACACGGGTGCGCGAACCGGACGTTAACCAAAAGGGTGCTTATCTCAATTGGTATCGGAGGCAATATCAACCGTCGATCGGCACGGATCGGACGGTCCGTGTTAACTCTGCCGACACGCGTGGTCTACCCCATTCATCGCCCAGATTACGCCATCGTCGTCTATTTACCCGCGGATCCGATGGTCCACGGTATTCCCCGTCTCGGTGGTCCCCGCGGACGCACTATTTCAAAAACCACCTGCGGTTTACTATCGCACGCACCTTTGGGCGAGGCGGTATTTTTCTGATCGCGGAGTGATTCCATACGACTTCGACGCGTGGCACCCAGGTACGGTCTGGAAAACCACCCTCCCATCGCGCATTAAAGTTCATCCGTGGACACGCGGCGATATGCATATCGGCTGTCCGATCCAGAGAGCCCTCCATCCAACGGTGATTGATCCATGAAGTTGCGCACGCGATAGCCCATAGTCGTCGTACCCTAGCCCCACTGTCCATCACCCTCGATGCATTTTTTCACGTTGATCTCCGTCGAGATCGGACGGTCAGATTCAATCACGTCCACCATTGACTCGGGCCTCGCCACGTCATCCGTCCATGTATCTTCATTGTTTTTCTCGCCGATCTTCTTTATAATCCATTCAAAGATTAAATTTTAATGTTTTTTACGTTAAAACGTACGCCTCGACACCTTCCACTTTGTTTTTTCGCCACCCTTCACCGAGTGTTTCTCCACCATTCCTCTGCACTTTTTTCGCCATTTCTCCGTAGTCCCACTATCATCCTCGCGATCGTCCACATCATCCCACCCCCATACATGTTTTTTTGTAACGAGCTTTCGTGTTTTGTAGGGGTTACCAACGATGAAATGGCCGCCATGATTCAGGGGTTTTTGTCACGACGACGAAGAAAACACGGGGAAGAGCGTGCACGAGAGATCGTATCATGGAGAAAAGCCGAGATAGTGCTTTGACATGACTTCCATTAAAAGAGATAGGGTTTGACCACCAGTAAAGCTTGTCCCGGCGCCATTAACACACGGATTTCACGAGTCGGAGATATAAATGGAAGCGACGGGAGAGCTTAAGGCACGCAAATGAAGATATATATGCCTTATGTTCGAGGGATTTAGAGGCAAAGTACCGGATTGAAGACCCTGGGGATCACGCGTAAAGATACAACATGTAGAAATCAATGCATATCGGGGTTTCTACGAGCGGCTGAATGTTTTTCCTCCATAAAGGACAAAGCGCCCATGCGGTTTTTTATTCTACACAGTGCTCTGAAGAAATTTCCACCACGACAACGATTCGAAGCTATCGGAGCATTTGTTTTCATAAATACGGCAAACTTCTCGATCGTTTATTTATCGTTTGTTTATTCACCAAAAGTACCACAGAGTCATGCGGATCAAAGTACATCAAGGGACATACCGAAGTAAATAGGGGGCCTAAAGAAGACCACTTTTCCATCCAAAAGAGTGACAAGAATTGAATGCTCGAATTAAACGGAATGGGCTTCGGCCCTCTTTCTTTTCGAAGTTTTAATGCGCATTTAGTTCTTCACCTACCTCCTCTACTTCCCTTCAGCTATAAAACTCATGAGATAATATTGTAAAGGTTGTTGATGAGATATCGAGAACTACAAGCTATTTACGTGAGATATAGTTTTGTGTAAGTTGTAAGATGAGATTTGAAGAAAGATGTATTCGGAAATTTGAATGTTCAGAGTTTGTGGGCAATGTTGTACATGATCTGGTGTTGTTTTTTAATATGACAAGCACATTTATTTGGATCTTGATCTAAAGTAGGCTGTGATGATTTTTTCTATCTTTGTGTTTAATTTCATTTCATTACACTTCTTCGGCTTGCATCGAAATACGGCATAGGATTTTCCCTTGTTAGGCACCCTATGTTTCTGCTCTCCTTGCCTTTATGTTTTCTACTAAATGTGTTATCTAAGGATTGATTTCAATTAATTTAACCAGGTGTAGTGGTCGATATATTGCTAGCTGATGTATGAATTAATGGGATCTGTCTTTAGATGTTCTTGTTTAGATTTAATTAAATGAGTTGAGAACAGCGGGGGGTTTAGAACTTTCTGTCTCTTCCTCACTAGGATCTTTCCATTTCAATTAAACTTTCCAAGTTCCCTCAAGTTTCCTCACGATTATGTCCCGAGCGAGTCCGGAGTTAAATGACCTCGACTTGATCTATAGACGAGGATTGGATGGTTTTCCTCTTTTCACTTTCAATCCTTAATGTTCCACGCCACACAATAATTTTAGGATCCAATGCTTTAGATGACTAGCCCAAGCTGAAAGCTTGCACATTGAATAGCAAGTAAACCATTTCACGACTCCATTGCCCAATGGCCTTGATGTTCTCGCGAGTTATCTACCTTAGCCTAAAATCCTCTCTCGCTCATGGCCTTGTCTCATATTGAACCCTTCATTCGATTCCCAACAACCAAACTCAAATAATCAAACAAACAAACTCCGAGCCTTATAACTAGCCTAACATCTTAAAATTTGAGCTTTCAAAGACATAAACCTTTGCTTATATAGAGATATTTCTCTCTGGACCCGGGAAGGCTAGATCCCTGAGGTCCGAAAGTGGTTTGATGTTGTCTCATATTTTGGTATTTCCAACCTTGCCAAAACATGGGAACCCCAACGGTACGCAACAACTAATGCGGGAAAATCGTCTTGAGAGAACCTTCCGATTTCTCTTAATACGGACCGAATTTGGAGCAAAGCTGCTCTTTAGGTAAAATTAATTTCGGTCCATTCTGGACAAAACCCATGTTTTAGATTTTCCATATTCTTCTCCATTTACCCAAAACGTCCAATGCAAAAGCTGTCACTTCTTATTCAGCGAATCCGAGTTGGAATATTTGATGATGAGTGGAGATCAAATACGCAATCTAGAGAATATCTTGGAGGCTAAAATGGTGATTAATGTTACAAAAAATTTATTAATAAACCATCATTGATAAAATCATGCATAATAATCATCAATTTATTAAAAATAAAGGATAATAAATAATATTTATCCATAAGAGCATAAATAATTATAATATGGAATTATATAATAAACCATGATACATGACATGATAAATAATGGTAGAAATGGATGAAATAGGTGTTAAAAAAGTGATAATAATAATGACAAACTAGCAGCCCAACAGGTATCCCATGGGAAGTATTCATCGCCCATGATGTTTTCACAAATCCACAACCTCTTCCTCTACAAAGTTAACCCTCATCATCTCATCCACCTTCCTCCACTCCTCCATCACCCCCCCCACTAACCATGATTCATCCTCTCCATATGAATCCTCTCCCTAAACAAACCTCCCTATTTCACCTTCTCCTAAAGCCTCGGAGCAAGAAGAAAGTGTTGAAGAACATGAAGAAAGCAAGTAACAAAGAGGAACATGGCGATCGAAGAAAATGACGAGTCAAGAGGAATAAACAAGTGATGAGGGATAGGAAAATGAAAATGAAGAAAGTGATGATGATGAAGCAAATACAAAAGGTTGTGGGGAAGAAGAAACAAGTAATGAGGAAGAAAGTGACAGATCATGAGGAAACAAACCATGCGCATGATGAAGACACAATGATGAAGACACAAATGATAAGGCGGATAATGAAGAGGGTGATGAGGACAAAGGAGATGAACGAACAATGAAGAAGAAGATGACAAGGCGAGAAGATGAAGAAGATCATGATAGTGATCAAAATGAAAGAAATGAAGACAATATAGAGGCTGAAAATAGTGAAGAAGAAGAGACAAAGTTTGAAGGAAATGGTAGTGAAGATGAAAACAAAAGCGATGGGAAAAACGAGTGAAGTGAAGATAAAAATAGTATAGCTATACGGTGAAGAAGGGACTGATAATGAAGAGACAAATTATGATAACAAAGATGGAAATAGTATTCAATAAGAAGAGACAGAGTTTGAAGGAAATGGTAGTGGGAAAAAATAGTGAAGGCAGTGGGCAAAACAATGTGGAAGAAGAGACAAATGATGAGGAGGATAATGATGAAGATAAAGAGACAGATGCGATTTTGATGAGCAAAAATAGTGAAGGTAATGAAGAAAACATGATGATCGATAGCCCTAACAATAGTGAGCGAGTAGTGACCCCATGAAACCAAAGGGCGAGTCAAGAAGTTGATGATAGTAGTGAAGGTCGGGGACGGTGATGCGTGAAAATGAAAATGCCTCCCAAGAAGACAGTCAAGAACAAGATGAAGAGGACACAAATGTAGATATCATTGATAAGAAGAAAAGCGAGTCTTAAGGTCACCGGTGATGAAATGAAACATGTTAAACCTTTTCCTCTCACTTATCAAAGAGGATCAAGGCAAGTGTTTGTTGCCTCAAAAAGGCAAGGAACATTGCCATATACATTATTTCAAAGGCTTGACAAGGGGAAAAGATAAGATGAAAAAGAATAAGAAAAGTAAGGGAGGCAAGAAAACTACTCAAAAGCCACAATTCATTAATCTAGATAGTTATAATGAAGATGATGAGTTGGATACTAGACTAATACTCCAAAGAAAAGATGCACAAATCGGGGGAGTGGGAGAGGGATTTGAGATGGCACAACTTATCATTCAATACTACAAGAATGAACACAAGTATTTCAAGAAGATAAAGAGGGGCCTTGCTCTCCAGAAAAAGATGACTAAACACTATGCCATGAAAAACAAACTTGTTAGTGCCAAGCTGAAGGAAGCCCTCATGGAAATTCAAGCACTAAAAAAAGAGAAAAAGGCCAATCTAGGCTTGGAATCTTGGCACAAGCCTCTCTACGGGTCTCGTTGTATGGATTAATCCGTCTTGCGGACAAGACCGATCTCCCTAGCACTAAAATTATCTAGCAACAAACATCCAAATAGACTAATCTTTCTCTAAGCATATACGATCTATGAAAAGCTCTATAGAGGTGTTAAGGACTTACTTGATTTGTCCGGTGCTTGTTTGAAGTCGTTGTTGTCCCTCGCACGCTTGAAGGAGTTTTCCTCATAAACCTGCGAGTCACAAACAAGAAAAATATTACATAGCACCTATATAGAAATCATCATAAACCATGCTTATCATAGTGATCAAGTAATCTATGAAATAAACCATTGATTGAAAGCTTATTGAGAAAAATGAGTATATTTGTATTAATTTCAAAAGTAGAAAATCCTTACAACTTGAGCCTCGATGTTGCACGGGGACTTTCAGAGTCCAGAAGCGGGGAGTCTCCTTTACTTTGACAAGTTTCTGCACTCCTCCAACCAAGACAAGTAGAGGTATGTAATCTCTCCTCAAAAAGTCTTAGTTAACTGAGTCTAAATCTCAACAACACTTAACCTCAAATATTCTTAAGCTTGAACTCCCTTTGAGGCTACCCAATGCCTCTTTTTATAGTGGAAAAGAGGAGGTTTTCTGTTCCAAGTATGAAGGGATAGAATCCTCCTTCAAAGGGATTAGCTCCTCACATCAAGGGGTTAGCTCCATAAGGTAAGGGATTCATGCACCTCACAAGAGCGGTTACTGCCACCGCAAAATCCATTCTAGAAGCTTCCCGAATTCAATTTTATTGAGATTTTTGGGATTTACTTGCACCTTTTTAATATTACGGGGGTTCACACCTATAACAAAGATAAAGTGCATTTCAGGAACGCGGGAAAAGTCTGAACATTGGGTGCGGGACCGCGAGCAAGATAGCCGAGAAAGTGCGACACCAAAGT
Organism: Pinus albicaulis; assembly: GCA_034641835.2. NCBI lineage: Eukaryota > Viridiplantae > Streptophyta > Pinopsida > Pinales > Pinaceae > Pinus > Pinus albicaulis. The sequence goes on along the minus strand of CM076580.1, from coordinate 1,700,970,867 downwards.
TTAGGAGACTTTTAGGAATTTTTTCCCTGATTTTCAAGGCTTGACATGAGGAGCGATATGTTAGACTTGCAAAAGGGAGAAGTATGAGTAATAATGAGCTCATATAGTTAGCGAGAATGTCAAGGTGAAAATTTTCGGTGTAACGGTTGCCCCCTTAAAGTGCAAAGTCACGTAATAGATGATGCCGAAGTCTGTCATATATGAAGAGTGCGATGCTTTATCATTTCAAGGATCATCCCGTGGTCACCCCAGTCAGCACTGTAAAAAAAATCAATGCAAAATATATATGTGTACATATCATCACTAAGGTAGGCATTCCCATACTCATATTAAACTAACTAAAAATTGATTCATTGTTACGATACATGAATAATTTTGAGTACATCATAATATAGACATGTGTAGACACGGTATGGACGCAACCATACGTTTATGAATAGTCTAATGTATCAATGATAACAAAATTCCTTGCGGCTTTCGGATGGTAGAAACTAGATCCGGGGTCTTGATTTCTCGCATCTCGAACTAGTACGATTCTATCCATGCGAATGAATGTGTCGAAGTCAAACATGGTAGAAACCACTTGATTACTAGTCAATGATGTAAGCGTTAACAAGTGTGAGAGTAGCCACCGGTAATGTCAATGGATCTCAAAGTACCCGATACAATCCATGAAATGTGAATGAATGAGCTGAAGTAGAACATCTCACGGAATCATTCGATCGAAGGTCGATGATGTAACCCGTCGTCGAAAACGAGAAACCTGCCATTAAGGCATGCATATTTCAAGGTATTGACGATTTCTAGATCAACTTCCCGGACAATGAGTTGTCGTCGATAGAAAGAAATATGTCGTAGGCAAGCCCACAACACGAAATCATAGATCAAGTTTTGAAAATATATTGGCAAGGACTGACTCGAGGGATGGTCGAAAATGGATGACGGATATTTTGCGGATGAATGGTTTATTTGAACTTGTCCTCTTGAACACATAACGACACTGCGAGATGGCTTGGCGACAATTGACCCAAAGCTAATACCCGAAGCCGGATGAAAACTTTCAATGAGGTTTGATTAACTATTAGGTAAAGGATTTCCCAACCTAGGTGAATGAAAGTGTCGTGTTCAAGAGTGGTCGGCTCGAATTTTCGAAGAATCAAAATACAACAAACACGCCCATTTTCCTCTCTTTTCCCCCCACCATTTCTAGCAAGTACCTCTTTATTTTTGACAAGCTTGAGGAGGATAACATTTGCTTGTTTATAAGCTCATCCTTCGGATGAGTCCAACTTAGTTTAAGATTCGAACCCTAAGAAGGAGTGGTTCGTTCTGTTTGAAATTGAACATGTCCTTTAATGTTAAATTTTAACGAGTCGATATAGGAGAAACTCGGTGTTTTTTCAATTTTAGGGAGTCGGAAGAAAAAACTTAAGAAAAATACATGGGTGTAATTTTTCGTAAATTTAGTCTCTCGAGCCCGAAAAAAGGATAAAATAATGCGGGAGAGAACTCTATTGACCGTAATTAGTCAACGTATACCTTTTTCGTAAATAGTCAATTTCGGTCAGTAAAAGGGGTAAACTTATACTTGAAGGAACAATTATTCATTTACTTTAATGAGTTCGAAACAATCAAGTACTCGGCGATATTTTCATGTTTAGAGAGTCTGAAAAAGGGCTTAAAAGAGGACTCCAATGTTTCGCTTTTTCGTGAATTTTTGAAAGAGTCCGAAAAAAGTGATAAAAAGTGTGCTCGTTTGTTGAAAAATGATCAATTCTCTGAAAAATCCAATTTACGCATAAAAAACTTGAAACATTACACATACTGTTTAATATGAGTAAAAAATGCTTCAAAAAATACCCTTTTTAAAGTGAAAAATAAATAAATTAAAAATTCATCTATTCAAAAAAAACTTATAAAAAGGACTTTTTCAACTTCATTTTTACCGTTCAAGTTCGAGTGAAAAAGTAGAATCTTTTGGGTAAAAAAGTTCCTATGAAGATTACGGAAAATCCATCCGTTGAAATCGAGAATCGTCAGTCCCGGGTAATCCACGACCTCTTAATCTTGTATTTCATCCAGTTTACAATTCGTTTTTTAGGCTTTAAATCTTATTTTTTAAGGGAAAAATATGGTTCGAAAAATCGTTCGCGGGGGTCCCGCGAGGTGACACACATGGTACATGTGGACCCTCGAATTTTTCCCTCAAGGAAAAAAGTCATGGGTCCACACTTTCCTTACGAAGCACGTGCGTTCCTACACTTTGTTTACAAAGGTAAAGTGTGGTCCCCAGCACGTTTAAATTTAAAAATCAAATTTCTCTTTTGCGCCCAAAATTTTTCAAATTAGATTGTTCTAATCTATCTTTTTCATGTATTGTAGGATTAACAAGATGTTGATTTGGAGAGACCGTGAACACGAGGACGTGGATGACGCCGCAATGCTCCATATGCCCACAATGCAAAGATTAAGAGCATGCGGTTTATATAAATTACTGGGCCATCCAAGGCATGAGAGCACGAGTAGAGGCTCCGACATGGGCTGGTAAACGGGTGGAACGTGCGGGGACCAGTGTTTCATTATTGGCGGCCACCGGCTCGAAATCGAGTCTGGAGGACATTTATTTTTCTGACTGGTTTGTCCAAGAGGGGCGAACAACTCTCCTTGTTTGGGACTAGGCCGGGTGGCCAAACTGTCGCTAGTCTTTGGCAAGAATTACGTAATGATGAAGCGAGACCCCGGGGACAAATGAATTGATATAAAAACTATCATTCGTCTCGAGTTGAAAGTTATTGCATTTATTGTTACCGAGTCAGTGCGGGATTTCAACATTGCATGTAGCTACTCGTTCTCGGATGCGCATTCTTTGTGGTACATTTTCGCGGCACCATCTTCAAGCTAGGTGTGACGTTGTGTTGGCTAATATAAAAGGCCAACTAACTAGAGAAAAAATGGGAAATTGAATAACTTTGGATATGGATCCATTTGTCGTCTCCTTTGCTCTAGAGAGGATTCGATGCTAGCTCCACGGAGTATCCCCGTTGATCTTTCGGTCGACTTAGAGAACCTAGGATGGTTCGTTGGTCCCTGTGATGGCCCGTCACGGTATTGAGGGCGGCTTGAGATTGTTCGATTTCCTTCTTCATATTTTCGTTTGGCTCGATCGCCAAATTTTTGTCATAGAGGACTTTCCATATGTCGGGATAGATTTCCGCGGCGACCGAGAGATGACTCTCCCGGCGGGGGGAACAGTGGGATGACTCGGGTAAAAAAATCTTTCTTCAACGGTTTCTAAGTTAAAAATTTCTTATTTTTTTAAATTGTCTTGAAAAATTAATAACCAAAAATGTTTTTTTGAATACGGATGTGGGCCCACGATGACTAGCCCAACTCCAACCTTATGAAAGAAGACAACCGATTTGCGGCCGCACAGCTCAGCGAGCCAATCAGCAGAAATATTGAGTGATTTAGAGCATCATCTAGAGCGTTTGACTCTAGACATTACGGAGAGCAGAACATAGATGACATTCCACTCAGATTGCGAGAGATACGTGATTGGTGTTCCGGGACCTTTTAGGAGGTTCTTGTGCCGGGTGGCTCGGGCGGTGGTTTCTTATCGTGATCACCATCGGTGATGGGATGATCGTGTTGTAGACTCATATTTTTGACTTTTTGTGTTATCATTTGCCGATCATAAGGTGTTTCCAACCTATGATCGAAGACGATGGATATTTTTTTGAAAACACTTCTATCCTATGATATAACACTATTTACGAGCTATCTGTATACATGTTATGAATGTTATTTGTTTTACTATTTTGATCACTTTGCAAATGTCGATTTATCATACTAGAAGCAAGCTACGTCGCTAATGTATTTAAATGTCTTGGAATATGTTGATATTCAATGTAGTCAAATTCACGTTCCAAGAGACGAACTCTTAAAAATAACCATAACAACAACTTGGATTTCTAATGGCATAAACCCTATTAAGTCGTAATACAACAAGCTCGAATCCAACCTTACAATCAAACTCTAAATCCCAAATGATATGGACTCGGATAATAACTCAATCATTGCACTATGCTCGACAATGTTATTTGTTGTTTCGACCAAGGCTTACCCCATGCATGGAAACTAACTCGTCGGAGGGTGAATAGATAACCCAAGGCTGCGGAAGAAATGTTCCGTGTACTACGACAGCACCATCGGCAAAACCAATGTAGGTTTGAAGAGACATCGACGTACTGCAATATCAAGAGTAAAACTCGGATAAGCAGGAATAGTGATAAAACACACTTCTTAAACTAGGCACACCTTTCTAATCTAAGACACACCGACGGTAAAGAAATCTAACCTAAAAAAATAAAAGATCTCCATACCAAGTTTAAGCATAATATCGCTTCGGATATAACCCATTTACGGGCTTATCTAAAGGGATACCATCAAAATCTATCAGCTCATAGGCCCCTTTTGCCGGCTTTTCGCTTAACAAATGAAAGGACCATGCCACATGGGCACAAATTTCCCGGCTCTAGCTTATCGTTGGCTTGATCATAAACTAAGACTAGGTCTCCTTACGAAAAAATTTCGAGGGGTAACACTTCTATCATGCGAGATTTTACTCTTTTGACATGAGCCTCATTTTGCTATTGCAATGTTTCTCGATTTTCATCCAATTGAGCCAAGTACAAAAAACGTTTCTCCTCTTCGAGACGTAGGCGGGAGTAACTCTATGGCTAATTTCAAAGATGGAATTTCGCATTCAATCGGTAACACAGCTTCCAAACCGTAAACGAGTTGAAAGGGAGTGAAACCGGTTGATGTTTTTAACTAAGGTTCGATATGCCCAAATTGTTGAAAATAGCATGGAATGCCAATTCGTCTTGTGAATACCAATAATTCGTTTGATCATGGTGACTAAAACTTTATTTATGGCTTCGACCAGACCATTGGCTTGCGGATAATATGGAGTGGAACTATCGTGGCGCGAGCCAAGGCCGTTCTGTCGATTCGGTCATCATGACATTCGAAAATGGCTTCCATGATCGGTAATAATGGCTTGAGGAACACCGAACCTAGAAATTATGTGATTAAATACAAAAGTTACTAGCGATCTTTCCGTCGGCGAAAAATGTAGGCATCGCCTCGGCCCACTTAGTAAAATAATCTACTTGCTAAGATAATATATGCATGCCCCCCGGGCCGAGTGAGGGTGACATGTAATAAAATCGATACCCCATTTTGCGAAAGGACCAACAGAAAATTATGGGATGAAGAGGAGCGGGTGGCGCGCACATCTTACGATCAAAAAAGTTGACAATTGTGGCATTTCCGGATCGCATAAATACAAATCTTTGAATAACGACGACCGATAAATAACCAGCGCGCAATATCTTTTGGGTTGTGGCATACCTGAGACATATGACCGCCACATGCCCCCGGAATGGCGATCGTTTAAAACCTTTTTATCTTCTTCATGAATAAGACAACGTCGGAAAACGAGAATCCGCTCCACGACGATAAAGAGTATCACCAATAATATTATACTGTTGGGATTGGAAACGTATCTTCCGTCGTCGAGATCGTGAGATTTCGAGGCCGAAAAGATTGGGTTTGGAGATAAACAATAATATCTCCATACCATTGATCAAGAATCTCGATAAGAAATAGAGATTCGTCCACAATGGGGTCGCTTTGCGCACGGTTTCGGTATCGATGAGGGAAATCACACATTAGTTGCGCAAAGACCAAGGATTTCTTCGCCTTGGATTTTTTCAAATTCCAAGTCGAATTCCTACGAGATGACTATCCATTTGGAATACTTGCCCCCTAGCAAGCTGTTTGGTCAAAATGTACATCATAGGGTTTGCAATCAGAAATTACTGTAGTTTTGCGTAACAATTTGTAATGTCTAAATCGTTGGACGGCTTGAACAACTGCCAAAGCCAATTTCTCCACATGCGTATACTTAATCTCGGTCGGATGCGGATTTCGACTAAGATAGTAAATCACATGTTCGGTATGAGATTCATCTTCTTGAACTAACACCATCCCAATGATGGAATGAGAAGCGGCGAGATATAAAATGTAATCCTGGTTGTAGTTGGGAGGATGCAATAACGGTGCATGGGTCAACGCGTGTTTAAGTGCATCAAAAGATCGATTAGCGATCTCATCCCAAACAGAATGGAATGTTCTGTTTTAGCAACTGGGTAAAACCTTTTGTAAGCTTGGTGTAGTTAGGAATAAATTGACGTAAAAGTTTGCTTTCCCCCTGCAAACTTTGGAGTTGGCGTAAAGTCGAAGGAGGAGGTAATTTGACAATAGCTTTCGACCTTTGATGGATCGACGTGAATACCGCTTTCGAGACAACAAATCCCGGTAAATGACCCGACTCTACACAAAAAACACATTTGTGTGGATTTAGCCGAATCGATAATGTCGACATCTCATAAAGATGGCACGTAAATGTGCGAGATGGTCAGCCCTAGCGCGATGAATGAGTAGGTAAATCATCGAGATACGGTTGCACAATGTGCTTAATGTCATGAAACGCATAAGACATTGCCCTTTGAAAAGTTTTCTCCAGACGTTCTTCAATCCAAAGGGTAGTTTGTAGTAAGCAAAATGTCCCCCACGGACAAATAAAATGTTGTTTTTTGGCTGATCAGCGGGGAGTATGTTTATTTGATTATACCACTGAAAAAGCCATCCATAAAGGAAAACATTTCATTGCCGGCACAATCATCGATTATTTGATCGATATAGGGAGTTGGATAATTGTCTTTAGGACAAGCTCGATTAATATCCCTATAATCGATACATACTCGTATCGTTCCTTGTTTTTTTAGTCACATGAACAATATTAGATACCCAATTCGTTAAGGGAATCGGATAAATAAAACTTGCACGAAGTAATTTTTTCAACCTACTCGCTTTGATAGAAATAGCTTTTCTAGGATGCATTTGACGTAGATGTTGACGGACGGGTTTTGGCATCCGGGTAAGTCTTGATTTCATGTACGACAATTGACGGATCAATTCCCGGCATTTCTTCATAGGACCAGGCAAACACATCACGATAATTCTTGAAATAGGGCTTTATAAGTTTGAATTTCTTCTTCGAGTACAAGAAGCACCTATATGAATGTTTTTCAATCATTCCAGGTTTTACTTGAAATGTCAATTGGAATCATTCGAGAAATATTTTTCCAAATTTAACTCGAGAATCGAGGGATTTTTCAATGGATTACTGCGGTTCCTTAACATATTCGACAGTAAATATTGAAGCGAAATCATCTTCAAAATGATCTAGTTTAGGTAAAAATGAAGATCGGTGATGTAGATCTTCCCATGGTAAATCATCAACGAGACAAGAACTCGCGAATCTTCTCATTAGTATGAACAAGTTCAAGAAATGCCGTTGTAGCTGAACTAGATATAGAAAGTGATTCCTCATGGATCCCATTCAGCTGGATAAATTTCGGTTGAAGAGGGGTCGGAAAATGACTGTACTGACTGATATGCAAGTTCAAATGCGACTCAAAGGCATTATACCATCAAATTGAATCTAACTCGGATTCGGAAGATATGATCCAAGGATCATCAAACATAACGAAGTACGACGAAATCATATGAATAGTTGCAACGAGAAGGCGATACGTTAGGAGGAGGAATGGCAAAAAGTTCCTAGCAAACCGAATATTTAATCAAACCTACTCCAACATCCTTGTATGGGATAGTCGCTTTACCAACATGCTTTGGATTGTTTTCAGCAGAGGTCGGGTCGGAAGAAAAATAAGTTAAGCCGATCTATTGTAACGATCCTTCCTTGATATGGAAATTTTATGAGTCGGAAGACCGAAGAGACAACAACGAGTCATAGCATAAGACCAACTACGACCCGGGAAGAAGGTTGTAATCAAGAGGGGTCATCAACCACTTCCACATCTAGATTTACAATTTTACCTTCAACTCCTATGGGTAAATCTTGCAAAAATACCAAAAGGGTGGAAACCTAGACCATCAAAAGCCTTAAGAATCGTCGGAGATTGGTTTAGTGTAGGATAACCAAGCGATTTCCAACATTGAATCGACATAATACATGTTGAATATCCCTCATCAATCACGATCCGATTGATCGATCTATTTTTGACTAACACTAGTATCTGGAAAGCCATTTGGTGAGGTAGGCGAGGTGTACTATTTTCTAGATCGAAGATTATAAGATTAGAATCCCGAATATCAATGGCTCCTATGGCGGGACAAAAGTAATTTGTCGTTTGTCTTTGGGCATGATTGCAACACTTCCAAAGCCGACATCGTCTGAAGGAGAAATAGCTAAGTCTTCAACAATGTTGTAATTACGAGCGACTCTCGCATGTGGATTGAAAGGCGATTTACGAAGAACACCTTTAGCACGCGGTTTGATTATTAAGTCCGGATTTGGTTTCTCGATCCGTAGCGGACCAGGGAAATAGGAGGAGGTGCGGTTGATGTATTTGCATTAGAAGATTCTGCTTCTTTACCATCAACAGGATTCTTAGTACCATAGTCTTGCGATCGCGTCGCAAGACTTACATGAGACATCATCAAAATGGGCTCTTTTCGAAGAATTTCGAGGTAGAACCAACCATCTTACTATCTTGAGTCGGAAAGGGATCCTTCAAGACAATAGGGTTGTGAACCTTTGACGAATTTTGCAACCTCGGCCCGATGTGGGCATTCCTTAGTAAAATGATCTTCATCACAAATGTAACAAGGATAACGTGGTTTACGTTTTTCGTCATTGGATTCATTTTTTGTCGGGTTTTTTCTTTCGAATTATTTTTGTTTTATTATTCTTCCCTTTCTTTTTACTACCGGAATTAGATTTAGCTATAGATGTCTCCACAACATGAATATCGGTAGAAACTTCGGGGAATATTCTCCTTTCGGGGGGAATCGAGTAAATTTATAATTGGAGAAGAATTATTTGAAGATTTATTATTGCTTTTAGTATTGACCGTACCAATCATACCATCGACGGCATGAGACCACTGAAGGAGACAGCGGCTATTTGACCTTGTTTTGGAAGGTGCGGTATTTTTTCATGTAAAGTACCCGATTTGCGTGTAAACGAGGTCAAGGTGTCGAGCTTGAGCAATTACTTGCTCTTTCGGTAACAAACACCGACCTTAGCTACATCTTCGAGTAATCTTGGGTAACAATGATTTAACAAACCATTCTACCAAAATTTGATCGGGAATATAAAACTTTCACCAAACGTCTCCTACGTCGCCATTCATGAATATGATCAGAAATATACGTAGACGTGGATTGTTTCAACGAAGTTAATAACTCCGTGCCATTTGTCGTATCGATCGCAGGCGAAAATGAGTCAAGAAGGCGATTGCTAACTGGACTGAAACTATGAAACGAGCCTCGTGGTAACTCAACGTACCATTTGGACTGCAAGACCAATAAGAGTTCTTTGGAAAAGATGTAGCGAATTGAATCATCAATGATTGAATTAGACGCACACCAAAGGTGATAAGTCATGACGTGATTTTATGGATCCTCTCCGACTTACCTTCGAAAGTTTGGTATATCACGGGAAACTTATGCGGCATTGGTGGCCGATGCGATAATAGAAAATTGGATCATTTGTAAGGCGTGTCAAATCGGGTAAATCCAAAGTTGCGATAGATGGTAAGCGACGAGTTAGGGTCACGAAAACCTTGAGTAGCCAAAGCATTTCAGGATGGATACGGGACATTAGCAGAATTGTATAACCTCCCAGGGAAAACCGGGGATTAATCGTATCGAAACTGGGGTTGTTGAGGTCTGTTGATAAGTATAGCCGAGATACGGTTGATCTCGATAGTTTGGATTTTGTGTATAGGGGACCGAGTTGCGGCTGTCCCACGATGCAGTTGATACGTGAATTGCGGTTGACTTGTGACAACTATACTTGTACCGGCTTGTCCCGTAGGCATATGAACCAAAGTCCGAACCGAAGATCCGATTGAGGTACGAGAGACTTGAGGGATTTGCACGGATGCGAGGGGATAGACGAACTCGGGGTTACGGATACTCCGAAGCGAGTGTTACGGGTTGAACGGATGTAGCGGTTGTTGCGACGGTTTGAGGCGGCGTCTTAGGCGAACTAGGACCAGCCTCTTCGAACGAGGACAGTGCGGGGAGTTTGAATAGTAGGCTAGACAAGTTGCTGAATTGGACCATAAATTAAAGGCTGTGAAGGTTGATAAGGCAACTGCACATTAGGCTGCATAGGTTGTTGATATTGGGACGGATCCCACACCATATTCATTCTCGGGTATTGTCCCGCAGAAGGTTGAACGTAAGGACCATAACTTGGTTGAACGTAGGTTTGATAAGTAAGTGGTACATTTCCGGCTCCTTGAATAGATGGCTCGACCGGAAAAAGTTCGTTGGAAACCTTGAATTGAGTGCTTGAACTTGAGGTTGATAACCACGAGGCACGTAATGAAGGCTGGGGTTGATAAGGACTGCGAGGAGCATATTGAGTTTGGGGGTTGACCTTGGGGGCATATACTTGTCTGAAGGTTGATACCCTTGAGGTGTGTACTATCCTTGGGGTTGTCCTCCCAAAATAATATGATTCCACGAGTTTGTCTGGGGAAAAATTTACCTTGAGTTTTCCCTCCGGGCGGTGTCGACTTCTCGAAGGTTGCCCCCCTAGGCGATAGCTCGACTACGAAGGTTTGCCCTCCGAGCGATAGCGACTACTCGAAGGTTGCCCCCTAGGCGATAACGGATTTCCCCTGTGTTGGCCCCTCGAGGCGATGGCGGTCGCCTTGAGGTTGAGGATTCGAACATTACCGGACATCATATAGATTTCGTGTTGCGTTCAATGTTTCAGTTTTAACACCACTATTACCGAGATGACAACACTTGTTCGATTGGTTTAGAGAAGCTGCTCAGAAAGTACCGGACGAGCTCGATATCCCGAAGGAACGAAGGACCACCATGTAAAAAATGATTCCGGTGTACGGGAAAACATGGATTACTCTCCGGCCATAATGGATGGCGGATAGTAACCTCCGGGTGTAGGATGAAATGGAACTCGAGGTGGAGAAAAAAGCAAGACTGGATTCTCTAAAAATTTTGTTAAAGATAGATACCAAGCACTAGTTCGAATGGGGGATGTAGAAAATAGATTCATGCTCCCTAAGATTTAAAGATTGAGGGGAGTCGGGAAGAGATATATCTTCATACGGGATTAGTAAGTTCTTCAATGGAAATAAGACCGAGTCGGAAGATCGTCGGTGACAATATTTCTTACCCTAGGTGAACCAAGATCGCTAGAAGTTGGTGAAATAAATCCTAAGGATGTTTCTAAAACGAGAGGTTCGGTTTCGAGTTCGAGAGATTTTCAAGTTCGTCGGCCCTGGTTCACTGGAAAGCAGGGGAAATACTACCAGTAACTCGAAACTAAAATCGGTTCTTGAATGTATTCTGTTGTAGGTATTTGATGATCGGGATGAACAACTATAGAGGAACTTCCAATTTACTGTTGATCTAATCCTACCACTCTTGGATGATACCAAAGCATGAAGCCCTTCAAGCTAACTTGGTGAATATTCGAGGGGTTTCCCTTGTAGTCTCACGGGATTGTCTCGGCAATTCCGCCACGATTAAATATTAACTAATCACACGCAAACAAAGAAAATTTCAATGAAAACACCTAAAGTCTCTAAAAAACAAACAATTTGAATCACATGCTTAAAAATCTAAGAGTTCAAACCACACACAAACAGTAGCTTTCCGTACTAAAAAACACTAGTTGGTGATGAAATCCAACATAGTAGAATTTTAACACGAAAAGGGCGGTTGAAACGACTACCCCGACAACTTTGATTAATGAAATAGGTCGGCACAAGTTTCCTCACAAAAACCATCTCGTGTGAAGAGAACCCCCCGAGAGAGTCCAAGTGAGTCTAGTCGATGTCTACTCCCGAGTACGGTGAGATCTTTCCTTCACCGTCACCTTAGGAAATAATCTTAAGATAATGGACACTAAGGTTACCAACGATAACAAATATAGCGGGGGAACAATCTACGATACGATTTCACGCGCAAGGGCAGAGTAGCAAGCTCAATCCCCTTGAAGGCTCCTTGACATGGTTAATCCGAGGGTTTACCGACAAGTGACCCCGGGCTCCTCGACAATGGTTAATCCGAGGTTTACCGTTTGTAATACTGCGTAAAATCTTCTATCTTCCCCAATGAAACATAATTGATTGTCTCAAAGGTTTGGACATGATCTCGTGTTTGACTTCTTTAAGAGAAGCTTCCCAGATTATACAAATTACAATTGGATTTATCTCATCTAGTACAAGATTTGTCTACTTGTTTGTTTTTACTACCTTGGAGAGTTAACTACTCTCTACTCCAAGATACTAGCCTAAGCTATGTTGGTGATAAGAGCCCTAGAAAATAAAAAAGATTGCTAGATGAATTTTAATTAAGCGTTACTTTTAAGAGCTATTTCTTAAGTCAATGGGTGCGAAAATGAAACTACGATGGTGTGAAGACTCGATTTCCAAAAGACACTAAAAATGCACCTAAAAATGATAATCAGATTTGTTTTTCTTTCAATGAAATTCTAATTAAGGAAAAGTTAGAGAATGCAACTCTTTTTAATAAACAATTCCTTCTTTAAACATAAAGAATACTTGAAAGAAAATATTTTTGTCTTTTCAAATAAATTATCAAAGCTCACAATAAAAATCCTTTCACTTTCCAAAAACTCAAAGCTACAAAACAATTTTCCTTCAAAATAAAGCTAGAAAGTTTAAAAGCACTCAAAACTACAAACTAATTTTGAGATCTACAAAGTTTAATAGCACTCAAAACTACAAACTTTAATAATCTAAATGAATAAAAGCTTTAAGAGTTTTTGAAGAATGTTTTTACTTGTTCAACAAACTAAGGATCTATTCGTCCAGAATAAAAACCAGATCGAAAAACACTCAATTATGTTTTTATTAAAAATGAAATTCAAAAAGCAATAACAAAGTTTCTTTTCGAAGATTTGCAAAGAAACAGGTAACTCTATTTCTCAATAAAGAATGATTTCACAATCGAGTCGGATCCGAAAAAAAGACCAAAAATACCAAGGTAATCTGAGGTACTTCAAAATGTCAAATGCTTCAAATCGCTACAAAGACCAAGTGAAATGCAATCTAAAACGCAAAACTTCTAGAAAATCATCAAAACACCAATACTGCTTAGATTTATTAACAGAAAGCTTTTGACAGAAACAATCATCAATCTGGGTAGAAAAAAAAAACTGAAAATCAAAATCAAGATAAACTAAAGAAATAAATCTGAAATTTTTCAAAACTTTAACGAGGGTCCAGCGAGCTCCGGGATATCACGAGTGCGGTCCCGCACTGTCTACACGGGAAAAGTGCGAAGCGCACCCTGCATTGTGAAAACAAGGCAAAGTGCGGTCCCTAGGAAAAAACTAGAGAAAAAACTTAAAGGATTTCAAAAATTTTAAAAAACAAGAGAAAACCTAAGCTACCCAGGCGGATGTCAATCAATCAAAAAACCAAGAAAAACGTTTTCTCAAATCAAAATAAAAGAGAACCAAAAACAACAAGTTCTTTCCCCAGTGGAGTCTCCAATTTGTTGTATGGATTAATCCGTCTTGCGGACAAGACCGATCTCCCTAGTACTAAAATTATCTAGCAACAAACAGCCAAATAGACTAATCTTTCTCTAAGCATATACGATCTATGAAAAGCTCTATAGAGGTGTTAAGGACTTACCATTTGTACAGTGTTTGTTTGAAGTCGTCGTTGTCCCTCGCGCACTTGAAGGAGTTTTCCTCGTAAACTTGTAGTCACAAACAAGTAAAATATTACATAGCACCTGTATAGAAATCATCATAAACCATGCTTATCATAGTGATCAAGGAATCTATGAAATAAACCATTGATTGAAAGCTTATTGAGAAAAATGAGTATATTTGTATTAATTTCAAAAGTAGAAAATCCTTACAACCTGAGCCTTGATGTTGCACAGGACTTTCCGGGGTCCGAAGTAGGAGTCTCCTTTACTTTGACAAGTTCTGCACTCCTCCAACCAAGACAAGTAGAGGTATGTAATCTCTCCTAAAAAATTCTTAGTTAATTGAGTCTAAATCTCAATAGCACTTAACCTCAAATATTCTTAAGCTTGAACTCCCTTTGAGGCTACCCAATGCCTCTTTTTATAGTGGAAAAGAGGAGGTTTTCTATTCCAAGTATGAAGGGATAGAATCCTCCTCCAAAGGGATTAGCTCCTCACATCAAGGGGTTAGCTCCATAAGGTAAGGGATTCATGCACCTCACAAGAGTGGTTCTGCCACCGCAAAATCCATTTTAGAAGCTTCCAGAATTCACTTTTATTGAGCTTTTTAGGATTTACTTGCACCTTTTTAATCTTACAGGGGTCCGCACCTATAAAAAAGATAAAGTACATTCAGAAACGCATGAAATCTGAACATTGGGTGCGGGACCGCAGAGCAAGATAGCCAGAAAGTGCGACACCAAAGTTTAGGAGACTTTTAGGAATTTTTTCTGATTTTCAAGGCTTGACATGAGGAACTGATATGTTAGACTTGCAAAAGGGAGAAGTATGAGTAATAATGAGCTCATACAGTTATCATAATGTCAAGGTGACAATTTTCAATGTAACAAAGTCTCCCAAAACCCATGAGGGACTCATCTACCAAATTTGTGAGAATTTTGACAAGTTTTTTGTTTTTTGCTAATTTTGAGGCTAAGGGGGTAGCACACTTGGTGATACACTCCTTTTTAGAGAATCTTTAGGAGGAAAGGTTTAAATTTTTTTGGATTCTCATCACCAATATAGCATGCTCACAAAGTTTTCGAAATCAATTGGAGTTCTTTTGGTCCTCCAAAAGGGTCAAAACACCCAATTGTTCACCATTCTGCACTGCTTTTCAAGAAATGTGTTGCACCTTTACTAGCCTTGGAATTTTTTGGTTTTTTTAACAATTTATAGTGGTCATATCAGGGAAACAAGGGTAGATCTAGAAAGTATACTTCAAGGGGTTTCCAACGAGCCATCACGGAGCCTTTTTCGACATCGGGAAGGCCTTCAAAGCACTACTACAAGATGACCCATTTTTCCCTGTTCTGTGCTACGCCCTTGGCAAGGAAATTCCTCGTAAAACACAGGTCTTTCGCGCCCTTAGCAGGAGGGAAAATAAAAAAATGTATGCTTAGAAAGTTTTTAGGAGGCTTGTCAGACCTCAAAATTCTATTTTTTTTGTTAAACATGTCCGAAGAGATATTTTTTTAGATATTTTGTGCCTTGGGCCTTGCAAGGTATCAAGGACAAATAGTAATTGTTCTAATTAGCCGATAGGCTTCTAGATACTCTATTAGGGTTTTCTCCTCCTTGCTAGTTAAATATAGCATTGAGGACTCATTGTAAATTTTGGATTTTGATTAGTTTTGAGAGTAATACATGGTTCTTTGAGGTTAAAGAGCATTTTGGTGTTGTGGAGCTTGTGGATGATTTGCCTTGATTGATGATGATGAAGGCTTTCTTGCGGGATCCCTAAGTTTGGTTAATGGTGATGTGTCTCTAATTTGTTTTATGTTTTCTTGTTTATCATATGTCCATATTTCTATGTTGCAATAGCTCGGAAAAAGTATAGGTTGAGAAATGTTGTTTGAGGCAACTCAATCCTCCTATTTTGCTATTGTCTTTATGTTCTCCTATGTCGGGTTAGTTTAAGGAATTATTAATTGCTCCTTAGGCCCACCTAAGCTTGTTTTGTTTTCATTAATGGATTAATATGCTAGTTTCAAAATATTTTTTTATGGTAAGCCCTGCTTATTTGATGCTATCTAAACTCTGTCTTGGAACCTCTCTTTGATGTATTGATTGTTGGGTTAAGTCAAAGAGGTCTTGTTTCCATCTTGCCATTTTTCCATACCTATCAGTTTGCCTCAAAGTTCTTTATAGTTTGATAGATGATGTTTAGGAGTTCCTTATTCATTTATTAAAGCTATTTTTTTCATCTTATATGTTTTTAAAATCTTGAAAGTAGAATCATTGAAGTTAGATAAGTTTTCTTGCTTTCTTTGTTCCACTAGATTGTTTCGTATTGAATGTTTATTTGTTTAAAGTATTATCATTGAGTAAATGGTGTGCCCTATCTCATGATTAGAATATTTTGCTTATCGGTATTTAAGACCTTCTTGTTCAAAGGTATTTGACAAAGGATTCTTAGCTTCCCTTTTCCCTACCCTGGTTCCCCAACTTAATGTTCATCTCACTTCACACATAACCCTAAAGATCCATTGACTACACTAGATTTTCCATGTGATCTACCCCGATTCATTATTGAGATATCAATTAATTTCATAGACTCCATAGCCCAATTTATTTTATGACCTCTCACTCCACCTATCCTACTTAATCATCTTACCCAACCAAACAAACAACAAACCCTACACTTAACAACTAGCCTAAAATCAACCATCTAAAGCGAACAAGTTTACATCCTTTGCACACAATATAGAGAGCCCTCTCTGAGTCTAGGAAGGCTAGGTCCTAGGACTCCAAATACAGGTCTAATGTTACCCTGTGCATTTGGTCTACCAATCGCTAAATCACGGGATGCCAAGAGAATGATCCAGGGGGATCCAAAATACGCTAAAAATGAAAGTGCTTAAAATCTCTTGAAACTAGTGCCAAATCTTAGATCTTGTCATTTTGATTCCAACAATGCTTGAATCACCTCAATGCGACATCATATGAGAAAGTTCTCGGGTTTTGAAAATTTTTGACAGATAACTAAAAAACTAAACTTGCGGTGGTTGAATGGAGAGTGTACAAATGCCACGTGGTATTATGTATGATGACGTCATGTTGAATAGGGCAATATTGTTGTTGGACATGCCAATCTGAGCTGACATGTGGTAGCTAATGGTTGTACGGTGGCAAGTGAATAAATTTTGGAAACTTGGGTCAATGGATGGATGACACGTGGCCCAATCACGAGGCACCACATGGTACCTCGGGTTGGGCCAAAATTTGTTGGGGTCGACCGACCAGCCTCCGTGAGATTCGAAACTCAAGACCAATGACAACCTAAATCACCACTCCACCTTTACATCACATGCATGACATAATCAATATACTAGGATAGTTTTATTTGAAATGAATGGTTGGAGTCATTTGGGGGGGGAGGGTCGGTCGGCGACGTGCTCGTCCGACCCAATCCCATGACATATTGTTACGATGTGACCACCATGATGGGAGCTAATGCTATGACTAAAGTAGCGAGTGATAAGGTTTAGTGTTGGATTTTATTGCATGATAGGCAGGGGTCGGGGACCGAGACCGGGGGATGGAGCGTGTGCCATACCACCCACCCTCAAGGCCCATGGCCATGTGGCACCAAGAAACCATGGGCATGGAGCCGGAGGGGGGCTCGATCGCATTAAAAAAAATTAATTTAATTTTTTGAACGGTAAAAAACAAACATATGCACCAAACAAAGATCAAACCCATGGCCATGGGTGAGCTAACCAAGTAGCATATCAACACGCCAAAGGAGAATTTGTTGCCAAGTTTAGCATAACATACATTTTTTGTATAATAGTTAGTAGGCATAATGGGAAGAGAGGCCTAACTTGGCTCTTTTTAAACCTTTTTGAGCCCATGAAAAAGTCTACAAAGGGGTTTTTTGGGTATTCGGACACAATGGAAGTGTTATTTTTAAAATTTGAGCATTATATTTTGATGTAATTTCATATTTAAGCATATGATTTTAAGGGCCACCATTGGAAGTTGGACCTAGAGACGTAGACTAGGAGGGGTGAACTTCGTCATCAAATTGTTGTGTTGTGATGTTGCTTGTTGTCTATTTTTAACTATTTAAATATGAAAATTTAACCTAGTTTGTGTGCTTTTTCAATATAGATCCATTTCCCATAAGACATAAAATAGCTTGCAAAAATTTACATGAAACCTTCAATTTTTAATTGCGGATTAGCGTCTTTTCCATATTCGCATGTCGAAATTGTTATTATGTCTAGATCTCAATTTATGCATCTCAGTATAAACCCTTAATCTTCCATCTTTGCATCTATTTCTCTATTTGTAATATCTCGCCATTCGCTCAATTTTTTCTTTGGCCCAAGCATTTATTATCTTGGTTGTCTATGTTGCTCGTGTCTCATTTATCGAACTCTCAATCCCATTGAACTTATGTTGGGGATCAAATTGATCTGCCTCTCTCCTATGAATATTGCAAACACAATCAATATTATGTGGCCTTCCCTTCCTTCAAAATCCATGTTAATTTATGGGATAAGTCATTAACCATAGTGGAGACACACCCACATTCTTTTTTACTCTGCTTGGATTTCAACTTAATGGTCATGAACCATTGCTTACATCCTTTATGGGTTTTTCTCTAAAAAATTGTTAAAATATGCATGAATTTTTTGTTATAACCTTGTTGATCGGAAGGTAAATTGATAATAATGTACTTGGATCATTATTTCCAACTAGGCATAATTTTTTATTCAAAATATAAATCCCTAGATTGACTGAGTTTGCATTGTTTGAGGCATTGAAATTGAAGAGGAAAATTGTGCATCAAGGTTAATATTTCTTCCTACTCTGTCTAGGCATACCTTGTCCCTACATAGTAGTAAAAATTATGATCAATTGTATGGAAAGTTCACCATTGAACACTTGTATTCGGCATGGTGCCTTCACTGCTGGGAGAAATACCATAAAACGTGGGTTCAGATTGGGGGGATATATAATGAGGAAAAAAATGACATAATATATTGGGGGGATATATAGGGGGAGAAAGGGTTTTTATATTTCTAGGTATAAAAAATGGAGCTCAAAGTTAACAAAAAAAATATAAAGGGGTATACAAACTATTAATCAAAAAAATGGATACCTACAATATATAGTGAAAGCAAGGGATTTTTTAAATTTTGAAGGTGTATTGGGTTTATATTGGTAGGGGGGTTAAATAATGTGATATTTAGGCATATTTTCCAATATGTTCTCAAATTAAGGGTATTTTTTTAGTATGATATGATCACACATGATATGTTAGAGCTTTATTGAGTGAAGCCCCTATGGTATTCGGTGGATTCTAGCTAAAATGATGAGATGACCTTAACGTTTATGTCCTTCAACATCCACACAAAGCATGTCTTTAGTTCACCCCTTTTCTCTGTCACACGACAACAAAATATGGTGCAAACAACACATGTGTTAGACTCTTGTTGGTGACATATATGAGGACCATGTGCTCTTAGACATATAATTTTTTTTGTTTACGAGTTACTCAAATTTTTCATTAATATTCCCAATGTCAAACATCTTGTGTTTTTTGGAATATACAATGCAATTTGGATTTGTAGGGGTGTTGAAATAACAAATGTGGATGACTTGAGTGAGAGAGAAATATTTAAAATGGAGCGGTTGTTGTGCACTATAAATATTGTTGGCAAATTTTGTGCATTATCTTATATGATGTGAATAATATGTTTGTGGAATATGCATCTCCGAGGCCATGAATTCATGAATCTTGTTTCTACTCGACTTGCATTAGGACATGAGTGTATAGGTCCTATGCTCTCATTCTTGTATATGAATCTAGTACCAAATCAATCTGAATGATCTTATATAACACTTGATACAACATCTAGGACAAAGCCGGATAATCGGATGATTACCATAATGAAGATGTGATTCTACATGGATTTATCTATTATTCAATGGTTCTTATTTGCGCCCCTTCAATATTTGCACTTGTTTGTAGGGCATACTTCATGTTTCTTTAATTGTAAAAGTATCTACAACATCGATCTCATTGCAAATCGAAGAAATTTATTTCATATGGTTTACTCGGTAAGTATTTACTAGTTTGATGAGAGCGTTGTAAAACTTTTTTAAGGTACATGTAATAGGATCTGATGTAGATTTATTTTATTTCTTCAACAAATCTCTTTAGAGTGAAATCGATCGCGAGACCTATCATTTACAAAAATTGAGTCAAATCTTGTGAATGAGGAAACATTCTCTACATTTTTTAGAAAATAAAGAAAATTTGAACACTCAGTTTTGTTATGGTAGAAGGTGGCTATGTTGTTTGATGATATTAAGGGAATTATTTGATTCAAATGATATATTCCCTTACTTTCCTATGCTATTAATGGTGGTGTTGTGTTACACAGTAATTTGTCACCGTCCCTACCATTCCCCGTCCCGCACAATGGAGGACCCATAATGTGACTCCGTGAACACTCGTCATGCACTCGAAAACATCATCATTGCATCCCTCACGAGTATGAGCTTCATTTCCCCTTGAGACATCTCCTTGCAAAATCCATGAAAAAACGACTCTTTTTTACATTGGCGCGGGTAGATAGTTCGGTACTCGCGCCACTCGGGGAAATCCTGTAAATAGGTCGCGCCACTTGGCGCTCCGTCATAGAGCGACAATCGCGCCACCCATTTTTAGGGACTCGTTTTTTTATATATGGATGGCGAAAGTTGAGTTCAAACAAACTCACAACCACTTGCCTATCTTGAGTTGGGAGGTTTGGCTACGGGAGTTCTATGGAAGGGAAGTAGTTTTGCCACCTTCTATGGAACCTTCCTTGTTGATAGGGCCAATCCCATAATAATAGGGATCCCAACTCCCTCCTTCCCCATCTATAAAAGCTTGCTCGGATCCATGGCAAGCTAGTCTTGAAAGTCGTCGAAGCTTTGCATCTCCCTATTCCCAAGTGCCTTTGTCTTTCGTAAAGAATCCCTTCTTTCCCTTAAGGCCCATTAAGCAAGGAGACCATTGTTACGAGACTCGGAGAGGTTTCCCTTTCCTTGGCGAGCTTTGCGAGACGTGGACAACCGGGGGACCCGTACGAAGGAGGCTGCGACGTCGAACTCGGTTGTAACTTCTATTCGTTTATCACTTTAATAGATGACTATGATTATGGTTCCACTCCTTTTGCAATCATGTTAATGCGAGTAATATCTTTTCCGACCGATATTTAGTTACGTATGCTCTGGTTCCTATGCATGTATCTCGTTCGTCTCTTACGTGTGCGGTGTTCGTCCACGGAGATCGTGGAAGGATTGTGATCCGCCGGGGGTTGAAGGACGGGGGGCATCTTCTTCTTCGGATCTAGCGTTGGAATCCGAGGTAGGCTCTTATCCCAAGTCTTTCATTTCGTAACTAGGAGCTTGCGTCATAGCATTGTTTGTTTGTTGCTAGACCCCCTGTCGGGCTAGTAGGGATCGCCTGCGTCCGCGGAGGGGATTTACCTCCTCAACAAATTGGCGACTCCACGGGGATCGTCTGGTTTTCCTTGTCCCGTTTATGATTGGTTCGCTTTGATTGTTTCTCCTTGCTTGATGAACCTTCCGGGTTGGATTCTTTCACTATTTTAGCTTCTTGGTTTGCTTAGCTTGTATTGGTCTCGCTTTCGATTAGCTTGTTTTTTTAATTTTTATTGAAGAACTCGATTGGCGCGGGTTTTAACGCGATGTCGATGCCACTTGGCGCTTGTTGCATTTGTCTCGTCTCGCGCCAATCGGCCTCCGGCGCTAGTTTCAAGGCCACGATCGCGCCACCCTCCCGTGACTTTTTTTTAGTTTCTTCATTTTTTTAGCTTTCGAGCTTGACCGATTACTTTTCTTCTTGATTTCCTGATTGTCTGAGTGTATTGGAGTCTTGTTTGACTGGAATTCACCACTATCCTTTGGTTGTTTGCCTCTATCTACCGATTTCACGATTTGAGCCCTAGGGCATCTAGTGGCTTAGTGAATCGAGCCCTCCATTGGGAGTTTTGGTGTTTTGATTGTCCTGTCAACTTGTTGATGGATTCTCCACGCTCTCTTATCGGTCTTTGATTGTTTTCCTACGTCTTTTGAGTGATTGTTCATTC
This sequence comes from Pinus albicaulis, assembly GCA_034641835.2. NCBI lineage: Eukaryota > Viridiplantae > Streptophyta > Pinopsida > Pinales > Pinaceae > Pinus > Pinus albicaulis. The sequence goes on along the minus strand of CM076580.1, from coordinate 1,700,948,884 downwards.
CTTCATTCGGAAATTCGTTTGCCTTGCTTTGGACCCGGATCACACGGTCCATCGGAAGTTTTCAAGTCTTTCTTTGCTTTGAGGGACTTTGGGTTGATTTAGAGATTTGGTCGCTTGCTTCGTTGAGTGAATGTTGTTTGCTTCGCTCTCTTAGATATCATTTCTCAAATTGTTCCTTTTGTTTTCGGTGCACATTAGCCATTAAACATTGAAAATCAAAAAAAAATATATAATCTCTTTTGCTTTTGTTAAATTAGTGCAAATTGTGATCTTTTCCATATTGCTAGTGATTAGTGTTTGAATGAAAAGTGTGCAATTGCATTAGTTGCATTAGAGATATTCTTGTTTGTATTCCGTTCATTTCGTTTGTATAAAAGCTCTCAACTCTCATTTAACTAGTTTTCATCGAACGAAATGTTGCACCGTGGCATATAGCTTGCATTTAGGAGACACTACATACGATAAGGCACGGAAATTGAAACTTAATTGAAGATCAAGCTCGTAAAATTTATTCAATTAACCTAAGGCAACATTGGAACTTAACGCAACATATTTAGAAGGTCTAGGCTAGAGACGTGTTCGGCGTCGTTAAACCTAGCAGTACGTCGTTCGCCTCGTGGCTTTAGGCAGAGCGCTAGTACGGACTTGCGCTCCCGTGCCGTCGCGTATATAAAGGGAGACCCCCCATAGGTTTTCAATCCTTTATCCACGGAAGCCGAGTCTGCCACCCTATACCCGTGATACACCGAACACAGCATTCGGGGAGACTACCCGCACGTACGGAAAGTCCTTGGTCGATTTATCGTTTCATTTTTGAAACCAAGGTGTATATTGCGGTTCACGGATATTTGGTACACCCTTTGTGCCTAGTTTTTTCCCTGAGCAGATCATTTGGTCTTTTTCGACTCCCTAAACTTGAAAAAGACAGTCAAGCGCTTGTCCTTTCACGCTTGTATCAACTACGAAAGAGATAGAGTCATCTTTTTATCGTTTCTCGACTCTTGAAACATGAAACGGTAGAATTTGTTTATTTTCCAATGTGGTAAAATTAATCACCCACGATTACACGCTTTGCTTAGATATTGCTTGTTGACCGTTTGATCGTGTGCCCTTAACTCTTTTTCAGCCCGTGTGTGGTTTTGAGTTTGATGGCAACTTTTTTCGAGTTCACCAACCAAGGAATCCCCTCGAAGGGAATCCTGGTCATTTTCCTCCTTTTGGAAATGTTGGTGCTCCTTACATGGCGACGTTGTCCCTTCTCGGGTTAACTTGTTGGGTTGCTCGTTTGGTTGTTCCCAACCTCTCGTTGTCCCGAATGTCTCCCTCTATCGTTCAATCAGTTCCTCCACCGAACAACCTCATGTTGATTCCAAGGTGGACCTCTCCCCTTCTTCGCTCGTTTCTGCGTCCTCATCTTCTACTTTGCACGGTGAAAGCCCGGATTCGAGTAAACAGGGTGGCTAAAAAGAAGAAGGAGAAGACAAAGAAGAAGAAGTCCGATAAGCAAGAGGCTAAATGTACGACTCTATTTGTCCCTAAGGAATCTCCTCTTGATGGTCCTTCCAACCCTCCTCGGAAAGTCAAGTTCCCGTGCATGTTATGCACGGGAGACCATCTTCTTCGAGACCGCACGGCATTCCCAAGGTGCTCGAAGTATGGTCCAACGGCCACCCACCGTTGCCTTTGGCTTCCAGGGAGTCAAGTTGAGGGGCACGTCCTCGAGTCGCTGTTGGTAAGGCTCCTAAGAAGCAGGGTAAGATCACCAATCCCCTGTAAGTTGTGTGAAGGGCACCATGCTATTCACCTTTGTCCTTATATGGATGAAGCCAAGCGAGTCTTGGACAACCTGATTTGTTTCTACACCACGCCTCCCTAGCGCGGTTATAAACGACTTTCTTTGAGTCTTCCACGGGGCTGATGCCGTGATTGGTCAAGGGTCATCCTTGGTCGATCCCACTCCTCCGGAAATTCGATTCGGGGAATCCGTTTCCGACCAACCATTGGTCGTGGGATCGGTTGAGCGGCCCCCATCTGCGGTGCACCGGGTCTTTTTCGGTTGAGAGTGGACCCCATAACCCTCATGTTCTTCTGGTTTCTTCGATTCTTCGGACTTGGAGAGAGATTCTCCCTGTCCTCGTACTTCAAGAAGTTTCTCCTCCGCCTCCCAAGATGGAGGCTACGGAGGATTTTCCTCCCGCCTTCGAGATGGAGGTCATGGAAGAGGCTTCTACTTTCGTAACATCGGGGGGAAGACCTTCGCATTTCGATGGTAGCCCCTCCGAGTAGTTTGGTCGCTTCCTTTGGGTCGGAATCGATTTGCGAGATTTCGCCTTCAGTCTTATGTGCCTTTCGAGATCACGGTACGGGCTCTTGGTCCGGTTGTACCCGACACCATTATAGACGAAGGTGCCTTCGTTAGTATTCGTCATCAACTACCCGGCAAGCTTTCGGTTCGCCGTTGCTTGCGCCGTTACTGTGAAACTGCGGTGACATTCAATAGAAGAACGAGTCAACCGTTGGGGATCCTTCCAAGGTTACCGGTTACTTTGGGAGGAAAAAACCGTCCATATGGACGTGATGGTCGTTCCGGGCCCCTTGGATTTCAATGCGCTTTTCGGGCGCGATTACACCTATGCCATGGGAGCGCTCGTCTCCTCCCTCTTTCGTGTGGCTCTGTTTTCCGCATGAAGGAAGGATCGTGACCATTGATCGTTTGTCATTCTTTGGTTCTAATGTGGCAACCGGGTCCGCCATCACCCCCTCCTGGGTTTCTATCCACCCGTTGTATCTCGCCCCACCGCAGGGTCAACTACGTGGCTACCTACCCCGTGCTCGTGCTCGGTGATGATGCCGTCGTGCATCGAGTGTCGGGAGCATTGGGTCCTGACTTCCAGGATGTTTTCCTTCCATCCGGTGTGGAACTCTTGGAAGCCATGACTTCTTGTTCATTATGATGATGAGCAGAGTTCATTTTCTTGTGTCAAACTCCTTAAAAAATGAAACAAGCTTGTCAGAGCAGAGTTCCTTGTCTTGTGTCAAGCTCCTTAAAAAATGAAACAAGGTTTGTCGAAAGCACGATTCCTGGTCTTGTGTCAAGCTCTCTAAACCATGAAACAATGTGTTTGAGGATAGTTCTTTTAATGTGTCAACCTCGTTAAAATAATGAAACACGTTCCCGTTCATTTCGAGTCTTTTTTTAGATCTCGTAAAATCCCGATCGAGTCTTTCTCTTGATCTCGTCACTTGAACCTTCACTCCATCCGCCTTTCATATGGGACTGAAGCTTGGGGGGGCATGTACCTCGGGATTGAGTCACCATGCTCGGGGGCATGCTTATCTTTTTCAAGCATAGTTTATGTCCGTTTCAAGCTTGTGTAAAAATGAAACCGGTTTCAAGCATAGTTTATCTTTGTTTCAAGCTTGTGTAAAAAAATGAAACCTTGCCCATTTTACCTCTTGTGATGGTCATTTTATCAACTCTGTTTTTTACCGGATGAGCCTTGGTTTTCTCACTCCATTGTCACTATCCCGCTTAGCCGATCATATGCCTTCACTTGGTTGTTTTACCCATTCCCGAGGAACCGCTGCTATGAGTGGTCTTGTTAGCCTGACCTCTCGACCTTTATTTGTTCGGTGTAGTTCCACCATTACCGGAACCCGGTTTGCTACCCTTTATACCACTCGTTCCTCCGGGAGGAGTCATCTTTCATCTCTTTTCCGACTCTCTAAACATGAAAAGATTGCCGAGGCCCTTGTCGTTTCGATCTCGTTAAAATGGACACGAATCGACATTCACCCGATATAAGTTTAACCCTTTTTCTGGGGCCGGGATGGATTGATTACGAAAAAGGAATACCCTAGCCTATCACGACTAGGAGGTTTTCTCGGATATTGTTTTATACCTTTTTCGGATGCGGGGAAACTATTTACGAAAAGGGACTCGTGGAGTTTTCTTTTCCGCTATCTTTTCAAACTCTCTAAACATGAAAAGACGCCGAGTTCTTCCTTTGTCGACTCGTTAAACCCACGATGACATTGGATTCCGTCGAAATGACGTTCTCCGAGTTTCTCCTTCCTAGGACTCGTTAAATGCACTAGGATGGATTCGCCCGAAGGGCGGACTTATATCACAAGCATATGCTATCCCCTTCAAGCTTGTTATCAAAAAATAATTGGGGTACTCGCCGAGAAATGGTGGGGGGAAAAAATGGAACCATCGTCGTTGTCGTCGGCGGTATGTCGCTCTTGAACATGGCACTTGTCCGCATTCGTGTCGGGTTGGGGACATCTCATCTCGTTGCTTCACTTTGCTTCCATGGGTTTGGGTAATCTCTTTTGACCTCTCATCCGTTCCATCGCCTCGTCGCCATGACCTTTGATCCGTTGACGTCAAATATCGCCAAGTCCATTGTCGTGCCGTTTATATGTTCAAGAGAAGTTGGCCTCTCGCGAATATCAACCTTCCTCTTGTTTCTCATATGGTCCCGATTCACAACAAAACATTATGTTCCTCTCGTCTCGTGTCGATGATGTGGGAATCATTATGGCCCACCTTCGATCAAGGTCACTTCCCTGTCGACTTCAACTCATTATCCGGGGAAGTTGGTCTAGAGACTCACGATGGTACCTTGGAGCTCGCATGCCTTAATGGCGGGAGTTCGTCGCATTCGACGAGAGGTTTTCATTATTGGCCTCCGATCGGATGATTACGCGGGTGTTCGACGTCGGCTCATTTATTCACACGCCGTAGATTGTACCCTGTAGTACCTTGAGGACCATCGTCATTATTGGTGGTTTCTCTCGCGTACGTTAACGGCTTTCATTATTGGCTGGTAATCGGGACGATGTTCTTGCATGTTCGACATCGGCTCACACATTCGCATGCTAGAACTTGTACTTGTTTGGAGTCGAGATGGAGCGCAAGACCCCTGGATTGTGTCTGTTGTAATCCAGTACCCGCGATTGTGGATTATTGTCATTATGTACATGACTCAATGATTGGATGGCTGCGACCATACCCGAGTCTATTTGTTTGATCTTAGTTGGATGGGTCGCGCCCATACCACTGGATCCGGATTATAGCATACTCTGTTCGGATGGTCGCGTCCATACCATATATATACATCATGTACTTGAGATATCAGTTGTATCTGTCTCGCGGAGTTTTCCGACGGCGGGCCTTCGATTGGACATGTTCTCGTAAAGCATTTCACCCCTCTCTCTCTCGGGCCTCATGCTTTAGGGGGGCATCCGTTACACTGGTAATTTGTCACCGTCCCTACCATTCCCCGTCCCGCACAATGGAGGACCCATAATGTGACCCTGTGAACACTGTCATGCACCGAAAACATCATCATTGCATCCCTCTAAGTATGAGCTTCATTTCCCCTTGAGACATCTCCTTGCAAAATCCATGAAAAACAGCTCTTTTTACATTGGCGCGGGTAGACGATTCGAGTACTCGCGCCACTCGGGAAAATCTCAGTAAATAGGTCGCGCCACTTGGCGCTCTGTCATAGAGCAGACAATCGCGCCACCCATTTTAGGGACTCGTTTTTTATATATGGATGGCGGAAGTTGAGTTCAAACAAACTCACAACCACCTGCCTATCTTGAGTTGGGAGGTTTGGCTACGGGAGTTCTATGGAAGGGAAGTAGTTTTGCCACCTTCTATGGAACCTTCCTTGTTGATAGGGCCAATCCCATAATAATAGGGATCCCAACTCCCTCCTTCCCCATCTATAAAAGCTTGCTCGGATCCATGGCAAGCTAGTCTTGAAAGTCTTTCGAAGCTTTGCATCTCCCTATTCCCAAGTGCCTTTGTGCTGTAAAGAATCCCTTCTTTCCCTTAAGGCCCATTAAGCAAGGAGACCATTGTTACGAGACTGCGGGAGAGGTTTCCCTTTCCTTGGCGAGCTTTGCGAGACGTGGACAACCGGGGACCCGTACGAAGGAGGCCGCGACGTCGGAACTCGGTTGTAACTTCTATTCGTTTATCACTTTAATAGATGACTATGATTATGGTTCCACTCCTTTTGCAATCATGTTAATGCGAGTAATATCTTTTCTCGACCGATATTTAGTTACGTATGCTCGGTTCCTATGCATGTATCCGTTCGTCTCTTCGTGTGCGAGTGTTCGTCCACGGAGATCGTGGAAGGATTGTGATCCCGCCGAGGCGAAGGACGGGGGCATCTTCTTCTTCGGATCTAGCGTTGGAATCCGGGTAGGCTCTTATCCCAAGTCTTTCATTTCGTAACTAGGAGCTTGCGTCATAGCATTGTTTGTTTGTTGCTAGACCCCCTGTCTGGGCTAGTAGGGATCGCCTCCGTCCGCGAGGGGATTTACCTCCTCAACATGTTGTGAAGATTACTTTCAAGTTTTCTTATGCACAACCCTCATGCGTGAAATTCTCTAACAGTCCTTTTGTAAATTCTCAAACCACATTGTAAATGAATGCATTTTTTGACTAAAACAAACACCATTCATTTGCTTCAATTATTGTGAAATTATACATTCTATCTGTTGAAAACATGGTCAAAATTGAAAAACCCTCTCTTTCTAATGTTCAAATCTATTTACAAGTTGCATAGGACAAGATCAAGTTTTGTCATCTTGAGTCACAACTTCAACAAGATGAATTACAAAAAAGGAATCAACATTTTAAACTACTTTTTGTTCATAATGATTCTATGTTTCAGTTTGAGAAAGATTATTGTCAGCAACCAACACACGATCAAACTTCAAAATTAGATTCACATGAAGATGCGCATGTTTCACTTGTAATTTGGAAAGCCCATCATCAAACCTTGGGAAGAAGTTGTCAGCAACAAGCATATAACTAGTATTGGATATGAAAAGGATGTGATCTTTTAGATTCCAGGCTATTCTAAACCCATCTAGTTTTAAAGTGTTGGTTTTCTTCAAGAAGTTTCAACTTCACCTGCTTAACCTCCACATTCACTTCAAATTATCAAATCCCAACAATGTGATCATGTTGGTCACATGAAATATCAATGTTTTTGTCTTCACCCTTATAATAACTCTGGAAACATACTCATCATTTGATCATATATTCTAGGCACAATATTATTTCAAGATAAAATGTTCACCTTTGATGGATCACTTCTTGGAAATGGTCATCAACAATTAAGAACATATATTAGCCATACTACAAAGTTAATTCATGAGTATTGACACATATTTTAGAGGATAGATCTTCATCTTTCACTTTTTATCTGATAAGGAGGTGGAGGGGATTTATAGTCAACTACTAGATTTTAAGCCATATCAAGCGATCTTGAGTTGTATCCTAAATTAGAGCCTAGAGCTAAATTCAGCTAGATCCAAAGTCAGATTTGTAGTTAGAGGTAGACTCATGTTCCATGAGCATGATTTAGTTGGTGGATAGCCTTGAACTACCACTGATAACTTCAATTTATTTTATGCATTTCATTATTTTATGGTCATTTTAAACCATTGTTAGGGAGCAATTCCAATTGGTGGAATAATTTAGCTTCTAGCCCAATTCAAAAAATTTCTGGGAATTGCTTTGATCCAAGTTACTGGGTTGGTGGTAAGCCCTAAACCACCATTGATAGAAGATTTAAACTTCTTTTATCCCATTTGGTTTGTGATCTTCCTTAAACCAACATATTCAGAGAACACATCCAACCATTGCCTACTATCCACCTTTGTATTTCATCTCTATTCTTGGGCTCACATACACCCATTTCATATTAAGAAGGGGAATGTTGGAAATATAATCCCTTAGGGTTATGAAAATTTGGCATATTCACCTAAAAGAAAGGGGAAAAGCCTAAAATGAACTCCAACAATCATGAGAAGTCTAAGATACCTCTTATAATATGAAACCAAGGGTAGAAAAATGGGTATTTATATCTACATCTTGTTAATAATATGTATCTCATGTTTTATCTAAATCAATATTTTCATCTTCATGAGTTCAACAATCTTCATAAGTAGACCTTATATTCCCTTGTTTTCAATCCATGTATAACATTCAACAAATGAAAAATTGAATGTTAAGAAATACATTTATATTAAAAATTCAAAAAAAAACTTCATATTGATCACTTTTCGATCCACCTAATTCTTCTCTTTGCAACACTTCCAAAAGATTTAAGTTGTTTCCCAACTAGATTCTAAACAATATTTGGAGTTTATTCATGCTTTTTATTTGCATGCCACACATTATTTTAACCCATAAATAATTCAAATATATTACTTTTGTATTCAAATTTAAAATTACTTTCCATTATATGTTATTTGGATATGCTTTCCTTGCCTTTGTCGGTATAAGATTTTTCCCAAATATTTTATCAACCATTTTATATTAATAAAAACCCCATGATGAAACATACAAGTTATGAAATATGTTTTACAAACTAAGTAAATAATTTTAACCTAAGGCTATTTTTGGTTTAGAAAATGTGTATAGTAGACTAACACGCACTAGTGCACTTGATACATACATAAGCCCCAATGTGTAGTTTTTATATAATGCACATTGATAAACTTGATAATTTTTTTTGAATAATGAACATCACAAAAAATGATGTGCTTACTAAAATATTTTGCACCAATTCATTGTTTCTATAAAGTTCACATTGAAACCATGAAAATGTTTCTTTTTAAAAACTAAGAATGACAAGGTTTGGGACTCAATGAAATTAGTGGTTCCAGCCCAATAGATACTAAAAGATCCATAAAGAAATATAAAAATCAAATATATGTTCATTACTTAAACAAATTTCATTCTCAAATAATAGAGAAAAATAAAGTCCCAATGCTACAGTTGAAAAAACATAAAACGAAAGAGAAGAGTCAATAAAACTAGGGTTTGTAGTGCTGAAGGTAATTCTAAAAGCCTTATTTTTTTTTTGCAAATGCACTGTAAATACTAATAGGAATAAATAAAATATTTAAGAAATGTTTTGAATTAACTAAGGGTAAATTTGATATGCATAGACTGTTATCTATAGCCTCATTTGTATGAGACATATGATAACCCCTTGCAAATTTAGTGTTTCAAAAAAATCTATTATCTAAAGTCCTCCTTGGTAAATCTCTATTGTACAATTTTCCCTTCTAACTTTGTGGAGGTTTTTGCACAAGTATTGTTGGTATGTATAATAATTTAGAGAATTATTGCATTTATTCAATACATATTTATAAATGTGTTAGATATGAATTATGGGCTTTTTTGCTTCAAAAATACCTTATATGTGAATTTATAATGTTACATGCTTCCGCAGCTTAAGAATGTAGACATGTATTGATTATGGTTTATCTCAAATACAAGGAAAAAAAAGGTGATTATTAACATCAAATGACCAGATATTTACATTCTAACTCATTCTAAGCTCATTAAGTTCTCTCTTTCCATTTTTAGTAAGTTTATATTTTATTTACACTTTGATTATTTGATTTATTTTTACTTCCTTTGATTATGCACTTGAATAATTATGCACTAAATTTTATAGGATCCTGATTTGGGTTTGAGTTTATATGTGTAGGATATTACACTAGTCCCAAATGTCACAAGTTATTATTAAGAGAAGGATACCATAGGTAGATGGTAGACAAAAATGTTGATCCACTTCACCCCACTGATTGTAACATGCAATTTCCAATGACCATCTTGGTCCAAAGGTACCACAATGGATTCACCATTTTGACCAATATCTTAGCATGTTCATTCATAAAGGGGGTTTTAAAATTGTCAAAAATAGAGCCAATATATTGTAGTTATTGGGGGGGAGGGGGGTGGATGTGGGGTAAGGGTATTTATAGGTATTGTGGGGGTATAAAACAGGTATTTGGTAAAAATAAGGTTTATTTTTATTAGAAAAATGTATTGGGAGGGGTTTCAAAAAAAGGAATTTGGGAGATTTTTATTCAATATCTATTGATATTAGAGGCATTTTCAATATACCATGAACACAATTGTTATGAAAAAGGTTGACTAAGTGTATATCTCATGAAAAGTACTTCATTGTGAATTGGATCTATTTTATGACATCCCAATATTATGTGGCTATTGCAAATGTAAAGGGTTGAAATTGAACCTTTGATGTGTCACAATGTACCCTATTATATTAATGATTGACTACCCAAAGTTGATGGTCTAACACTTCTCACTGCAATCAAGGATCCAAATGGTTATATGGAAAAGACACATAGGAACACTGCCTTATGCACCTTTTTTGAAAACTTGTAAGAGAAATCAACTATGACTCATTATAAATTAACTAACTCATCTCCTTTAATTGAGTCAACCAAGAGCTATAGTGAGTCAAAGGATGATACCAATACTACAAAAAAAAACTCTACTAGGAGATCTAAAATATTAAATTAGTTGAGAGAAAAAATGTCCAAGTACACACTAAGGTTGGTTTAATTGTTTAAAGGTATTGATGATTTATCTCTTCCTATACATTTTTAAAGTAATTGCCAAACTTGTTACAATAATGCTTCCTATGGTGTTTGGTTGTCTTTCTTCCCTATGCCTTATGTTAGGAGTAAAGTCTTCTTTTGTGGAAATAATTACATCATTTCTAGGTCTAAAATATATGTTGCAAATATTGGGTTAGTTATCCTTTCACATGTATTTATTCTTTCCAAACTGTCAATAACAATTATGCCATTTTGTGTTCCTTGTTATAGTGGATTTTATTACTTGCATATTATTAAAATACAAACATAACATTTCTATGTATAATATGTGCATGTATGGTTATGCTTAAGGAAACTATAATATCAAGAACCTATTATATATTGATAGTCATCCATGTACTAATGAGGTCATTTTAGGGTTCATAAATAGTTATATATGTTCATTATCTAATGTAAATTATTCATTTGAGGAAGAATACAATGACATAATTCATGTGATATTGGTTTATCTCTTGGTGAAGATTTTTTAATAAACTATAACTTTTGTAGACCACTAACCACTTATCAAAGGCGACTTCCATTCAAACTACCTTTAAACATCCCCTTTGGTTAGAAAAATGATTTTGAGTAATTACATTTTTGGATTTTTTATGAATTAATGTAAGTGTCTTTCTTAATTAGACATTTATTTTATAGAGTGGTCGATGGCATGCATACTATTGGAAAATAATTTCCATGATTCTAATAAATGTTTGGTCTAGTGTTTGAACAAACTAAATGCATTGTGTTTATTAATATCATAATTTTAATGTTCAATATGTTTGAAATCAATATTTTGGCAGTGACTGAGTTGTTTGCAATTTAAAATTTCACCCCATTGTGATATAAAATAAGAGAAGGTTGTTAAATGAGCACATCTTATAGATAAAGCATGCCAGGCTAGTTGAATCAACCTCCTATTCCATTATGTCTTAAACCACTCATTTAGAAATTATATAGTAACATTGATTCTTCACATGTTGGGGACGAAGAAAAATAATATAAAGGTTGGTATGGATGACTTTTTACATGATACTAGTTCCATGGAGGGAATGCTATTAAATGTATTCCAACAATATGAGCTAGAGAATGAAACTTATCAAATACCTTCTTCTACAAACTAGAATCCAATTTCATCACTTATCTCTTTGGACATGGGTCAAGGTCCACCCAACTAGAGACAATAATGCTACCATACAACTTGAAAGAAATATATGCTATGTCAAATGTGTGTTTCTTGACACTACTAAAGTAACTAATCATTATGCCCCTTATATTTTAACAAATCTAAGTTGTCACACAATCAACAATAAAGATAGAATTCAAGCATGCTTGATGACAATGTACATTTCCATTACCCACTAATTATAGGTTATTCAAAGATAAGGTACTTCCAAGTGATAATGTCCTCCTTGGTAGCTATGAAGAGTAAATCTAATTGTTAAAAAATGTCCAATTTTGAGTACAATCATCATGAAAATTTTTAGGGGATAAATTTCGTCCATGGGGTAATTTTCCATGTTTCTTTCCAAAAGAAAATATTTGTTAATTTCCATTTATTTCTATAACGAATTCCCCAAATTGTATAGGATAAAATTATTTTTCCTTAAAAAATGCTAAAATTTTATATAAACTAAATAAATTCCCTAAAATTTTGTATATTTTTAGAAAAAATTCACTAAACAATTTTAGTTGCCATTTCAAGAATTTGTAAGACTCACCTAGGTTTCTAGACTTAAGATAAGTATAGATCCTTAAAATTTTCCATGCATATGATTTCTCACTTTGAATTATTGCATTAAATATATGTTCAAATGCATAGACAAATATATATATATATATATTGTTGAATCACCAAATTGTCACCATTTTCACCATTCTAAACACCTATTTTCAATCATTTTGTCACATTTCTTTGCATGTCTATCAATTGTATTACTGTGTTTCTTCATAAATGTGCCACAATAAGCTTACAGATGTTAAAGTAGTTAAGTATCATTATTTTCATTTATTTCTTATGAATTATAAATGATTGTTGTTGGTTTACTAACGATGGTTTTCCTAGTGTTGTTTGTATGACTCCTATGTAGTTACTGTAACCACCATTTATGGTTGGTGTATGTACATAAGTCCAAGAGAAATTTTGGAACATGGGGTTTTTTGTTAGGTATGTTGAAATTTATTTATGATATGTAATTCATACCCAAGTTTAATCCATAAGGCTTCAAATCATGATTCACAGTTTTGATAACTCATTCCAAACCATGAGGAAATGAAATTTGGGAGCGATTTATAGAGAAATAAAGAAGAATATGGAAAATCCATGACATGAATTTTGTCCATAACATCCCCAATTAGGTGAATCATGAACTGTTTCTCTAAAAAGTGTGTGATTTGATAGCTACATGTGGTTCTTTTAGGAAGATATTTCTTATTGCGACCATTCGCAAACTGCAATACAAATAGAGCAACCACTTAAAAATGAACTAAGTTAAACCTATTCTCAATTGATTGTATGCTAGATGGATTATGTGTAATTAGATCTTAAGTTTGTCTCTAACCAAGATCTACCAAAAATAAGTAAACACAATATTTTGTAATTTTTCCATAACCTTGACAATCTAAATTTACGGGAATTGGTTCCAATTTACCTTTAATTATTTGTACAAATGTATGGGAAGATTATAGGAGAAATTTTAATTAGTTATTAAGAGATAGAGGTTGTAGTAGAGTAGTAGCGAGGTTGCCAAATATTGCAAATAGAGTAGCTAGGATTGCTAGATTGCTCACCCCTCTACAATGAATAAATTGCTGATCATTGGAGTTGTTGGTTATGTCTTGTTGAAAATTTCTCTTTAATGGAAGTATTACTTGCTAGTGTTTACAGATTGTGGGTGGATTTATTACTTTTATTCTCCTTTTTGTCATGCATAATAGTTAGTTTCATTTCCTTTCAATGCTTACAATGGTATGTTTTTGCTTCTTACCTTATTTCCATTGCTTACAAACTATGTGTTTTTGTGTGAAGAGCATGAGTGTATTTAAGCTCCTATCCCTTTTCCATACCTTTAACTTGATTTGGTGTCAATTTCCTTTCCACATGAGTGATTTAATTTTTTCACAAGTGATTATTTTCCACACGAGTATCCTTAGATATTTGTGAGTTACATGCTTTGGTTTCCATTATGTAGTAATAGGATAGGAAGACTATTAATGCCTTGAACTATGCACATATAATGTAGCACTTCAAAGTTTAAAAATATCCTAGTTGACAATTTTATGTCAAATATTTAAGCAATTAAATCACCTGCCATTTTTTGGGCGCCGTTATCGGGGAGGTGCTAAAAGAGATTGGGTTTTGATAGTTAGGTTTTGTTCCAACAAATTTATTTCGAAGTAGAAAAGTTTTTATTCACCCATGAATTAACAATATATTGAGAAATATACTAGCTAGTAGAAGATATAGCTGATCAAAGGAAGAAATGGTATTTTGAGGAATCTCTAAAATTTTGAGTGTAATCGAAGATGAGGAAAATGAAGAAATGGTACTCTAAGAAATATCTCAAATATTGACAGAATTTGGATACCTATCTATATCTCAGGTGGAACAAATCTTAGAAAAAATAAAAAAACATTTTCATCTCGGGTTGGAAGAGAAGAGTAAAGGACTCATGAGCAACATCAAGAAACATAAGCTGTTGAACAACATCGAGGAGGAAACCTAGGAATTTTCCTTGATCATCCTTACCAGTTTATAAAAGAGAATAAAGAGTCACAAGAAACTATGAATGAAGAGCATATACTAGAACCTGTGATCAAGGAATTTATTTCATGCCTATCATTAGAACCTCTATGCATTCAAGAGATTAATTGAAAGCCGTGTAAGATCTACATGGAATGGAAAATGAGGACATGCCAACAATTTCTAGTGATCTAGATAGCTAAGGATACATAGATTACATTGCATCTTGGTTCCAAACAATTGTATGCACATAATATTCCTCCATAATCCAACATCTGCAGGAATTATATCAACAAAGGCAACCAAATCCTCATATTCTTATATTCAAAGCATATATTCCAAATTTGAATATGAGTGTATTTGTAATTCTGTTAGACACATGGCTTCATTTGAAATCTTCCTACACTTGAAAATATGATTCCTCTTTCAATTAGAGTAGGATAGTATAAATAAATAAAATAATTCTAATTGTGAAAAATAGGACACTAGTGCAGTTAGACAAGGACTTTGCTTGAAAACTAAGTTATTAGCTAGAAAAGTTTTCCATAATATTTGCATCATGTAGTTGGTCCTTTAAAATATTTAAAATCTTTAAATATGATCGTGTTAGCCAATGTGGGATGCATTAAGGCCCTCTAGCAAATGAGTATTGACCCATCGACCCCAGTACATTACTTGGGTTTAAGATTACAGACTTATTTTAGTACGTTGAGGCTTTCATACATCAATGGAAGGTTCTCTCGCTGATGATAATGGGAAAACATTAATGTCCCCTAATATTCATATCTTGTAGGTGACTCAACTCCATCTCCTTCATTCGTACCTAGCAAGATGTAGTAGGGTACCTTATCGCTCATTAAACTCAACGGTGAGTTGTATCGCATGGGTTAAAGATATATATTAACGGTTTTTAATCCAATGATCTATCTCCATGCTCGACTCTAGCACATCCATTCACATGGGAAGAGTTGTACCATAGGTTTTATTTCGATAAGTATTTTCTGAAGAAATCAACAACAATTGCAACCTTTTATTTTTTGGAAATAATAAGGGCATAATGTTGGTTAGACATCCAAGGTAGCAACAAGTTTACCCTTTATCCTCTCAAAAGCTTCATCAACCATTTGTAGGTGTTGTTACTCCACAGACGTTTTTACTTTGTAGGCATTATTACTCTGCAGGTGTCGTTACTTTTTAGGTGTTATTAATCTACAGGTATTGTTACTCTGCAGGTGTTGTTAGTTCATCATTTCTAGGTGTTGTTATAGGATGAACAATAGTGTACTTATTTAGATCTTCCCTATTAAACAAGATTTATTAGCAACCTTAATCATTTTAGTCTTAAATCCAATAAACAGTCAACGATCAGTAGTCAATAATCATTGGCCTTTCAACACAATAGTTGAAATACACCAATGCTATGTTTCGAATCAACTCAAAAACATATCAATTTTAGGTTCAATTTCCCTTTGTTAGCATGCCTAGAAACTTCAACATATAGGTAAAACCCGAGTTAAAAATTTGCTTGAAACTTTTCATTTTGTTGAAAAATTAGGGGATAATGATAGGAAACTACTATAATCTTAATATCCCTACCATTTCATTTCATTTTTGTTGCATTCGCCCAAGTTTTCCCTTGCTCCTTGCCCCTCACTCTATTATGTGATCATCCATTCCCATTTTCACCTACTTGTGGGGCTTCTATATTAAGTCCTTTAGGGTCCAATTCTTCCTTTCTTCTCTTAGCATTTGCATATTTATTTTCAATTTTTCCCTCAGTTCCCAAGAACCCAACAATACTTCATTATCTTCACTGTTTATTATTCCCTACCACCATTAAACAACATTAAATTAACTATCTCAACTCTAGTGGGAATAATTTATTTTCCTAAGGCATTTTGTATCCTTTATCTTTAGTAGATGGTCATGTACCTACAGTAGAAACATTCCCTCGCCTCCCGCTCTCTTTGTAAAAGCTTATTTTTTTCTTGACGATGATAGTTATTTGAAACATATATTGGTGATGGAAGAATGAATTCATTTGATGTTTAAAAGTATTTAGAGCTAAATGAGGTGAGAGAACACATGTCAATTTTATTTATTTATTTTAATTTTTTTAATTTTTTAAAAAAATTTATTATTTTCTTTTATTTTTATTTTATTTTATTTTATTTTTATTTTTATTTTTTATTTTATTTTTTTATTTATTTTATTTTAATTTTTTTTGTACCTAGTATAATTATCGATGGTACTAATGATACTTCTATAAATTTAAGTTGGTTTCTTCACTACAAGAAAATGAAAACAATGAGTTTGCAATATTTTGGAAAGAAAATATCTTACCATTGACACAGATTAAGGAATATATTTAGTTTTGTTGGAAATAGAATTGATCCATATGAAGTGATTATTCATGTAGTAAAGGTTGTTGATAAATGTCAAAGATGAAGGTGCAAAACTTCATGCCAAGGAGTCGTGAAAGCATTCGTTCTCTTCATCTATTTGAGGGAAGAATTGATCCCTTCAAGATGAAATGTTTGGTGGTAAGATCACTTGGTTGTTTTGGGAGAAAGTGGTATGAGGAGATCACAATATTTGTAAGTTGATAAATGTTTTTTATTCCTATTAGACATATAAAAACAAATTCAACACAAAAGCTTTGAGCTTGTCAACTATTAGAATAACCTTTTATGGCATCATGAGAAAAGCTAGGGGAAGGAAATTGGAGCTAGTCCATGGGTCACCTTTGGTGACAACATTCTGACATGTACATGGATTTTAACATTTGGAGATGGACCGCTATGTGGAGGATTGACAGTGGCAGAATTCTAAGCATGTGGAAGATATGGAATATGGAATGAGGTCAGTATAGGTTGGTCCACTCTCATGTTGAAAAATATAGCTTGTTTTCATGAGGGCATGCAAAAGTGCAGGCATGGAGGAGAAAGGGTTGTTGTATTTGTAGATGGAAGCTCTCCTCTATTGTATTAAGTCCTATCAATGCACGAGAATAACATGTTTCCAAGGACAAGAAAAAATACTTTTGGTATTTCCTCATTCATTCACATTATTTTTTCATATAAAATAATGTTGTAGCTGCTACAACACCCTCCAAAATTTCAGCTTAAATTCAATTTCTTAGCATTCCTTGGTCTTTCACATTGTTGTCGCAAACATTGAAAATCATTTCATGTAATTTATTGAAGTGTTTTTCTCCCTTTTGCATATTGGGTAAACTATCATCTTTTGGCATGATTGGTTGCCGCGCAATGTGTAGAAGCTTGTTTTGGTGGTTTCCAGGGTCTATATTTGTGTACATGAGTTTTTCTAACTATGTAAACATATATCACACTCATTACAAAAATTTTAAGCACTGTCACACAAGTGTCATCATGGTCATCGCAAAGTTGTCACATTGAGGGAAATATGTTGTTAACATGCTCCGAATGGTATATGTTGTTGTATCGTCAAAGTGTTTGAAGTGTGTGATTATAGTCAAGACATATCAGTATTCACAATGTTAGCCATCTATAAATTTTTCATGTACTATGATGGCTAAAACAAGTCTATTAGTCTTCAAGAAACAAATTTGAAGAAAATTTGTGACTTTTTGAAGCCTTGCTGTGTCCATTTGTCCAAAGTATCCATCTCATTGATATCTTCACAAAGCCCTGCTGTTGTCTTGAAGAAAAATTCTTTGAACCCCTCTTCCATTCATATTTTCCTGTTAAAAAATCCCTCCACTTCCTCAAAAATCCCTTTTAGACCTTATAAATCCCCTTTATTTGGTTTAAAGTCACCTTTATAACCTTGTCGGAACCCCTCAAAAACCCTCAAAAACCCCATTTCGACCTTCAAATCTAACTTTTTTATTAAGTCAAGCTTAAGCCCTCGCAGGCTTAAGTTCTCAGCCCTTCCTCCATATAACCAAGACCCGCGACCGTTGGCTCAGTCCTTAAGCCCCTTTCATCGCATCGCACTTTGCTCCGCCCTTTCCTTCCATTTCTTTATATTCCCTCCACACAATTTTTTCCCCCGCCGATGGGATCTGAGCCGTTGATCTCGTAGATCTAATGGTCTTTGCTTTTTT
This sequence comes from Pinus albicaulis, assembly GCA_034641835.2. Lineage (NCBI taxonomy): Eukaryota > Viridiplantae > Streptophyta > Pinopsida > Pinales > Pinaceae > Pinus > Pinus albicaulis. The sequence continues at coordinate 1,700,930,594 of CM076580.1, read as the reverse complement.
GTACCGCCAACGTTCCTTCTGATCATCGCTTACCAAAACCTCCCCGCTGATGTATCCTAGACCATTGATCTAGCTCCCCCAGATCCAACAGTCAGCATTGTTTTGTCGTTCCACTGTCCTCCACCTCTTTCATTTATTTCAACGAAGTCCCGATTTAATCCGGATCATCGATCCTCCTGATCGGACGGTCATCGCTTCATTGCCGCATCACGGTTAAAACCTCCCCTCCCACCATTCATGCCCTTGCGCAATTCCGCGATGCAATCTCCACCATTGATCATCTTGATCCAACGGCCAACGTGCCTCTGCTTTTTCCACGCGCATTTCGACCCTGCTCTAATCCCCACCGTTGATCTCACCTCAAGATCTAACGGTCCTCGCTTCCTCACAATTTCACCATTCCCCTGACCCCTCATCCACAATCTTTAATCTCTGATCTCCCGATTCAATCTAGACCGTCCATTCTTCCCAGAACAACGATGCAAGTTCACTGCGGGGGCATCCGACCAAAGTGGCCCGTACTCCCCAGTCCCCCCGCAGTTAATCTCCAACATTGATTTTCTCCTGATCAGACAACCAATATTTCCCCATTCACTGAGGAGGCACCTGGCTCGCAAACCTTTTCGTACTCCCCAGTGCCCCCGCAGTTGTTCTGAGCCGTCGATCTAATCCAGATCCGACGGCCATCTCTCAATATCCTGTATAATCCCGCCAGTCCCACCCGACCGCGCTGGGATTTCATCATGCTCCCATTCAATCTCCACCGTTGATCCTCACGATCCAACGAGCCGCGTTCATTTTTGCGTTCATTTCTCCCACACCCCTCCATAGAAAATTTTGAACGCGAAATGGGTGGTTTTAGAGGGACATGTGTTGACCTCTCGACTGTGTCGCATTCATTTGGCCTAATACCACTTACCGCCTTAACCCAGCACGAAAACCACTCTGGTTTTCTGCAAAACCGCTCATCGCCACTTCATGCCATAATTTAGTTTAAACCCTGGTTCTGCCTTACACCATGGGTTTTTCCACCTTCCCTGCATTCTTCCTTTCTCTACAAACGCTCCTTCGCCTCTCCCAAACCCTCTGTTCATAGCTAAACCCAAGAAACGCAGGATTTTATAATATGTTTGTGTTTGTTTGTAGGTTGTAATGGTGGCTTAAAGTTGCAGGCCCTCCCACAGTCAAATTCAGTGGAAAAGGCCGAAGGTGACAATCTTCGGGCCATAATAAATTGCAAAAGGGATATTCGGGGTTTATTATTATTGTTTATTAGTGTCTCATGAACACTGGTGAATAGAAAAACCCTCCAGCGCAAAAGGAAGCCAGGATACCAGTACGCAAATAAAATGAAGAAGATCAGTAAAGGTTAAAGGTTAAAGGCATAAATTCGAAGATCAAAGGCTTAACCAACAAGTTAAGGATAAAGACAAAGACACAGTTTA
>CM076580.1:1700851921-1700929049 GCA_034641835.2 Pinus albicaulis | reverse complement strand
GCAGAATTGTTGGAGCAGAATTGCACAAAGAAAGGAAGCAGTTAGTGATTTGGATGCCTCATCATCAACTAAGAGTTGGATCAAATTTGAATTCTCCTCTTTATCATCACCTATCCATACAAAATAGTGCCAAATAGATGCATTAGTTTGAGTGTCCTTTACTTAAGTTCTATTTATGTAAAATAGTTGGAGAGATTTGTGAACTAATCTTGATATTTTTTCAAGATATTTTAGTTTAGAATTTGTATAAATACTTCACTTTTGGAAGTATTGAAGGTGGATTCTTCTACTTTGCTGTAAAATTGACTTTTGGAATAAAATTGCTTTGGAGAAATTTCTTTGTGGCTTGCTGGATGATGAATTGAAGCTCAAGACTTTTTGCAGGATTCATGTGTCAAACTACAGTTCAATAAGTCATTTATATCCTATGTTTTAAGTTTTATATTTGTTTATAATATCATTGTGTTCCATTTCTGAATAATTGACAAAAAAGAATAAATCAGAAATTGCTTAAGTGTACTCTGATTTCAATTGTGATTATTCTAAATGTTTTCTTCTAAACTGGTTATAAACAATGAATTCTTAATTGCTCTTGTTTCGATGGTTTAAACATTCTGATTACTATAGTAAATGATTCTTAACTTCTCTTTATTTGTAATCATTCACTTTCTTTCTTTGAACATGTTGAAAGATTCTTAATTGCCTTTCATCCCTTCAAAATCCATTCCATTCACTTTAAAATCTAAAATTGTTCTCTGTTTGACTATCTTGCCCTGCAAAGCCATCTTTGGTGTAAAAAATTAATCCAGTAAAGCCATCCTTTCGACTCCATAGCCCAATGGCCTGAAATACTCAATCGTGCCCTTAGTTGGCGGATTCCACCATTTAAATTCAAACAAACTCTTGGACTTATAACTAGCCTAATATTTTCTAAGAACAAAGCTAAATTTTAGAGAGAGAGCCCTCTCTGGATACAGATTGGCTAGATTCTGTATCTGAAGGTTGGTTAGTGGTTACCTCGGGTTTCTTTCTTTTTCTTACAAATTCAAGAAAGGCCTGAGTGATAACACCAAGGAAGGCGTAGGTGCTGGACGATATCACCAAAAGGTAACCTCATGCCTTTCTCTTTTAAACTAGAATTTGATTCAACAAACAATGTGGCTGAGTATGAGGCCTTAATCTCAAGCCTTCAAGTTGCTAAATAGATGGGAGTTCAATGTATTTTAATATTTTGTGACTCTGAATTGATAATAAGGTAGATTAAAAATCATTGTCAAACCAAGCATCTGAGGTTAAGATCATATAGGAATGAAGTTTGGGATCTGATAGAAAACTATTTTGAAGCCTTCAATCTTCAGTTTATTCCGAGGGTGGAGAATATATTGCAAAATTCTTTAGCAGTTGCAACCAACACCTTCAAACCTCCAATAAATCCAAGGCAAAGGTATGAAATTGAAATTAGACATAGACCTTATATCCATGACAATGTGAAACATTGGCAGCTGTTTGATGATGATGAACAGATAATCAATTCCTGACAATGATTGGAAACTTTGAAGATGCTGAGAGACCAAGTGGAAGAACAAATAGAGCAGAAAGCAGGAATAAGTAACCTTAAGAAGTCAACAGGTGAACATAATATTATCCAATTGAAAGATAATGTGCTCCCTAAAGGGTTTGTTCCCCTTGAAAGGTTATTCGATTCTAATGATGTTGTTGTTGATTCAAAGAAAACACATCAAGAAGAAGAGATGGAATATTGTAATTTGGGAACTCAACAGGAACCTAAAATAGTGAAATTTTTCAAAGGTGTTCCTAAAAACTACAAAGAAAAATACATTGATCTTTTTAAGAAATATATGGATGTATTTGCTTGGTCATATGAGGACCTGAAAACATATGAAAAAATCATAATTCAACATAATATTCCATTGAAAGAAGGACTCAAACCACATAGACAGAAGCTCATACAGATCAATCCATTGTTGTTAGCTCCAATCGAAAAGGAAGTGAAGAAATTGTTGCAGGCTAAAATCATAGTCCCTCTCAGATATTCTTCTTGGATTTATAATCTGGTCCCTGTAAGAAAAAGAATGGAGAGATAAGATTGTGTGTAGACTTCAGGAATTGAATCAAGCATCTCTAAAATATAATTATCCTTTGCCGAAAATGGATTATGTCTTATAGAAGGTGACAGGATCTCACAGGTTGTTTATGGTTGACGGATCTTCCGGGTGTAATTAGGTAGCAATAGAAAAATAAGATCAGAAGAAGAATTATTTCACAACGCCCTGGGGCACCTTCATGTATGCAAGGATGCCATCTGGACTTATAACGTAGGTGCAACATTTCAAAGGGCCATGGACATAACCTTCGTTGCTGTCAGGTTTGTAGTTATATATCTGGATGATGTAACTGTTTTCTCAGGGTCAAATGATGAACACTTGGAGCATTTGCAAAAAAACTTTTCAAAAGTGCAAAAAGTTTGGTCTGTCATTAAATCCCAAGAAATATTTATTTTTCTTAGAAGAAGGCAAATTATTGGGTCACATAGTTTCTAAACAAGGAGTAAAGATTGACCCAACAAAGGTGGAAACCATTCAAACGATTCTTATACCCATAAGCAAGAAAGATATCCAGAGATTTCTGGGAAAAATAAAATTTCTAAGGAGATTTGTGCCCAATTATGCTAATATCGTGAGAATTATAACAGCTATGTTAAAGAAAAATGCATAATTGAAATAGGATAAGGAAGCAAGAGATGAATTTTCTAGAATAAAGGAAGCACTGTAGGAAGCTACAGTTCTAATTAGTCCTGACTATAAAAAAGCCTTTCAGGTATTCTCATTTGCATCCCCCACTACTATTGTTGCTGTGTTGTTGCAGAAAAATGAAGATAGTAAGGAGAAACCAGTTACATTTTTTAGTAAAGTTCTCAGAGATGCTGAGCTCAAATACAATGTTCTGGAGAAACAAGTATATGCTGGTCAAAGCACTGAAAGCCTTCAGGACTTATGTGTTACGGTCCCAAATAAATGCTTATGTTCCTAATTATGCTATGAAATATGTGTTGGTCCAAAGTGACGTTGAAGGAAAAATGGGGAAGTGGATAGAAAAAATCCAAGAGTATGATTTGGACATAAAACCCACCAAGCTAGTCAAGGGATGGGGGTTATCGAAATTGTTGACAGAGACAAATTTTCAAGCCTTGGGAATTAATCTGTTGGCACCAATGGATAGAGGTGTAAATGAAGAAGGTCAAAGCAAATCTAAAACATGTATTCAATAGAAATTTTTGTGCTCTGATTGGTATAAAGATATTGTGCATTAACTATGTTTATTTTCCTGTCCAACTTCACTAAGTAGAACAAAATACAGAGCTCTCAAGCTCAAATCTCAGCCATATGTTATAGTAGAAGCAAAGATATTCTGGAAAGATCATGTTGGTGTTTTTCTGTTATGTTTGACCGAAGGAGAATCTATTGAAGTCACCAAAGAATATCATGAAAGTCTGTGTGGAGGTCATTATAGCTGGAAGGTCACTTCTCATAAAATTTTCAAGTCAAGATTCTATTGGCCAAACCTGTTTTCCGATGTTTATAGGCTGGTCAGAAGTTGTCATAAGTGTCAGTTGTTTGTTGAAAAGAAAAAACTTTCTCCATTACCTCTCATCCCAGTTTTTATTGAAGAACCTTTTAGGTAATGGGGATTGGATTTTATTGGAGAGATCAATCCACCATCAAGTGGAAAGTTCAAGTGGATTCTATCTGCCACTGATTAATTTACAAAATAGGTTGAAGTAATACCCACTAAGAAGGCGAATGACCAAGTAGTGATGAAGTTTCTGGAGGAAAACATTTTTAACAAATTCAAATGTCCAGTCAAAATTGTGACTGATAATGCTTAGGTATTCAACTCTGCTAGTTTCATTAATTTTTGTCAAACATATAATGTAATTTTATCACATTCCACAGCATATCATCCCCAAGGGAACGGATTGGCAGAGTCCTCAAATAGGACATTGGTCAGAATCTTGAAGAAGACAATCACCGAGAATCAGAAGGATTGGGATGTGAAGTTGAAGTTTTCCCTCTGGGCAGTTTGAGTCACTACTAGGATATCTACTGGGAAGTCTCCCTATGAACTGGTTTATGGAACTCAAGCACTATTTCCTACTCAGCTGGCCAAACCAATGATTTATTTCCTTCAAGAAGCTCAAGAAGAACCTAATTCTCTTGTAAGAATATTGAACAAAATAATTGAATCAAGGGAAAATAGAAACAAATTCAGGGATAACTTGATTACTTATCAGGAAAAGATGAAGTCTATATTTGATAGAAAAGCACAAGAAGTTCTCTTTCAAGCGGGAGATTTGGTACTGAGATGGGACACCAAACGAGAAGAAAAGGGGAAGCATGGTAAATTTGACCCTCTCTGGTATGGTCCATACAGAATCTTTGAGGCAAGGTCAAATAACACATTCATTTTGGAATATCTAGATGGAGAGTCAATATAGTTGCTTGTAAACGGGCAGTGTCCGAAGCATTATTTACAACATTAAAAGTCAACATTCCACCATTGTAAATACTATATTTCTCATTGTTCATATATCACCAAGAAATATTTGACTCCATGCCCTATGGATAAGGCACTAATTTGTGGTTCTCAATGCTTCCGTGGAAAAAAAACACTATCCCCAGGTGGAGCGAGATGTTGTGGCTCATTTGCATTTACCTTTGAAATATTTGTCAAAACACCAAAAAAGCATATATGATAGAAAATGTAAAATTTTGTGTCGTAGAATAATTTTTATTTATATGTTGGTACATTAAAATTACGTGATGAGATCTGAAGGTGGGTCGAGTTGGGATCATTCACGTGCAGAACAGTTAAAGAGCCGGATCAATGGGCACGTTCAGAACATTGCACACCGGATAGGGTTGAGTCGGGCTCATTCGCAAGCTCAGGAGGGACTAGTGCAACAGAACACCGGATAAGCTCAGGAGGGTTACACCGTGGAGCAAACAAACTAATTTCCTGAAGTCATAGAAATGGCGCATTTCCCTTAAAAACTTAAGAGTTTTGGAGGAGGCACAAAGGGAAAAACGGATGGTCAGGATCAAAAAGCAGAATAGAAGTGGAGAGATGGATGATGAAGATTAAATCGCAAACTGCAAATCACAAGTTTCAAAGGATAGGTGCGAGAGGTAAGTGTTATAATCATCGAAGTGCGATGTGCGATGCGGTGGGGCTCGATAAATAATCACAAATCGCAAGTTTTAAAGGATAACAACGAGAGGTAAGTGATAAATTCAGGGGGGGACCCCATCACATAACGCAAATCACAAGTTTTAAAATATAAATGCTAAGGAAAATTTAAATACAACAAAATGCGAAGTGCGATGTTGGCACGGACGCGATGCGGTTCCAAGATGAAATCTAAAGGATTTCAAGTCCGGGCTTATGAGGTTTGTGTGCCATTTTATGAATAAATAGGCCAAACATGACAGAGAGACTCAGGTAAGTGACCCAACGCAAAGCAAAGGAGAAGAGAAGACTAAACACAACAGGCACACGCAGAAGAGGCAGAGTCAGGTAGTAGGTGACATGATGACAACGTTCGAAATGCAAAAGGCATAGGAAAAGTCAGGCAGAAGAACATCTAGTGGCACTATGGGAAGCACGAAAACAGGGTCAAGTCAAGCACTGAGGCGTTGTTACAGAACTGTGCAGCTACTGCATCATAAACAAGAAGGACACCTCGGCACTTCGAGGGAATGCATCAACAACATCATATTTATCAAAATGAACGATATTTCTAGTTTCAATTTGTTTTCTTTGTAATATTCCCAAATGGGGAAGCAAAAATACATGAACACAATAATGGAAAGAACAGTGAATAAATCAACACACCATGATATGAGACAAATGGACAACCATATTATTAAACATATCAGCAAATAATAGGCACAAGATCTTGAGGATCAAGTCACTCAAGCACTACAAAACAAGCCTCTACAAGCAAAATATGGCAATACATGAGAAATAGCTTCCATACAAATGCCCTGAGCTATGACAATGCAATTTTAGGGCTTAAACTGCTGCATAAATATAGATCAATGTAGATATGTTGTTATATAGCTCAAATAATGCTAGGAGTGAAGATCTAGCCTCCTAGACACCTTTCCAAGAGAACTTAGGAAGGGTTTCCGGAAATACACCCAAATACAAATGGTGATCTACATCCCTAGGACTAAAGAGTCACTGAAAACTGAAGCTCATGAAATACAAGGCTGAAATAATATGGATCTGATGTAGATCTCATCAAAGGGTCTCCTCCAATGAAAGGTTGAATCCTTCACCTACAGGAAAACGCTCTAAAAGAGCCAATAGATCCTCCTCTAAGACTGCCCTCCAAAATAATGCAATTCCCAGCTGAAATTGTGCTTTGAATGATGGGATAGGTTGGCCTGGTGCCAAATATCTGAAATGTGCCCAAGAACCCTCCTTTCTGATCTCCCAATAGAAGGAATTTTTCCTCCTATGAAAAACTAGCTCAGAAAGTGGGTTTCTCAACCCTCCACTGCAACACCCTGCAACACAACACAAATCTGAACAAAAACTGCGCTGTAGCTGAAGACTGAAGCTTGGCCATAATTTCATATGTGTGGAAATGATAGATCAATACTCTCCCAAGAGGCCTCTCAAGGAAAGAGGTGGGATTCTTGACCGGGAACACCCTGTGCTAAAAAACACTACAATCTTAGCTAAACAGCTGAAGAGAGCAAGAAATTCTAAACAAACATATCAAAATAATAATCATAAGCTAACCCCATAAGATTAATCCTTTTCCTTATAAAAAATGTGAGCCTTCTCACCTTGGGTCCCACTCATCAGGGTTTCCATCATCATGCAATTAATCTCCCTCCAAAACTACGTTGTCCCATCATTAATGCCACTCCTCGATAACAACGCTGTTTGATTTGGTCAAAGTTGACCTATTCAACATGCTCCAGCCCATTTTCACATCTAAGGGTCTTCAATCTAGCTTCTAGGTGACCTCCATTCACACTAGGAGTATATTTTATTCCTACTAAGGAGATTTATGGGTCTCCATACCCTCTTATTCTTCTATCTAAGAGCAAAATTAAAATTTAATATTCCAATTAACTATGTGCTAATTTAGGAATATTACAGTCCTCCCCTCCCAAATGTTGCTTGTCCTCAAGAAACAGTAAGGATAGAACTGAAGAGCCTCTCCTCTTCCTCCCGTAGCATCTCCATGTGATAAGCTCCTCCAATGTACAAGATGTTGTCTCATCAATAAGTCTCCAAGTTGCTCCTCCCAAGTGTATAAGTATGCCTTTGGTGAGAATTCCAAATGGTCCTCATCATGGACAAGTGGAATATCCATGGAAGAAACTATGTGTGGTCTAGAGGCCTTCTTGAGGCATGGAATCTGAAATATATTGGGAACTATCATTCCCATGTGAAGCCTCCATCCCTAAGCTATCATCCACAAAAAGTGAGTCACCCTCCAACGTGGCAACTCATGAAGCATCTCCTCCACCTTAGGCTCCTGCAAAGAAGGTGGGTTGCATAGCTGAACATGATTGATCAAATTGTCCATCCCACGCTGTCTCTCTCTCCACTTATGATAAGTGTAGAGTTGCTGCTGAATATGGGCTGCAATAATGTTGCCTTCATGAAGCAAAAAGGCAATAGGATCCTCAAAGACCCACTCTTTGGTTCTTGCCCAAATCATCCCATATAAAATGAATATGACATTATCATCATATGGAATCAAAATGAGAGAAGTACTGAAGGTTTTACATAGTGCTGGAAGGTACAAACAGTTTCTCAAGTAATCACAACGCAATTTTTCTAACTACTTTTTCAGAAAATAACATGGCAAGTTGTCTCCTAACAAATAGCTAGTTGTGCATGTCATTACATCTACTAGTAAATAGTAAATTTCATTGTAGATCAACTAAGCATACAGGAATAGTACAACACTTGCCCAAATATATACAAGAAATGGCTCTCTCCATCATATATGTTGGTCCCAAAATGACCATGAAGCCCAAATAGAGGCTTGCCCTGTTGTGGAGAAATGCACTATATAGAGATGGTAAGAGAATGCAAATACTGTGTTAGATAATCAATAAGTGAAAAAACAAAATTCTTACCATGTACTGAGAGTAATATGATAATAAGATCCATGAATGAGCCCTCCATAATGGTATGATAAACTCCCATGAAGAGGAATGAACTATGTGTTGCATGAAGATCTTTCTTCTTATGCTTGAAAACCCAAGTAAATAAGATCATATCATGGTAATAGATGTATCCATCCACTACTCCATCACTCTCATCTCCTACTTGCCCATCAAGTGCATCATATGTGAAGTGATCCTAGGGACAGTCCATCAACAAATTCCAGCTCCCAAGTGACAGCGTTGTTGGCCTTTGTAATAAGTCTCCTGTCATCTCATAGCTTCATTCTTTGACATACCATATGTCAAAGCCATCAATCATAATACTGCTATATATGGGAGATTCCTTCTAAAGTGGAAGTACCTCCTGATCCTCCAAGGCTAAGGAGTATCCCCATTCCACCATGACAGTGCCATCACCTACTCTTGCAACATTATGTAGAGTATGGAAGGAAAGCAGTCCATACCCCCCCCCAAGAACAACAACAACTCTTGTTGCCTCCCCACACCATCACCATATAAAATATGGAGCAACAACATGATGGTTGACATGAAAGATATCACATCACCCCAATATACCCAAACTCCTTGCTGCCATATGATGTAAGTGCCATGCCAAGTTCCATCCACCAACCCACTCTTTGAAATAGAATGTGTCATATGGTGACCAAACTCTTTCAAGAGTAACCAACGCAATCTTGCCTCCTGCTGCCCGGTGTCATAAATCTGCAAGTGGCTTCCCAACCTCTTGCTCATCAACATCACCCATCCAACCAATGGTGGGTATCTAACATTATGCTCAAAATGGGTATCCCTCCAATGGAGAATACCATCCTCCCAAATCAGATTTCTATCTTTGCATTTCATGGGATGTTGAAGTGCAATCTCCTAGAGATCTCCAAATGATGACCACTCATCAATGACCATGTTGACCCCATAAGGATCCAAATAAGTGGTAGGCAAAAAATTCTCATCAAAATTTGAAGTGCCCATCAAGAAGTGTCCAACATAATAATGGAAGATGCCATCCCTCAAAAGATTCCCTCCATCAACCATCTGCCTATCCTCTGCTATACATGTAGAAAGGTCGTTGGAATGCTCCAATAATGGTTGGGTCCCCAACTCATCAACTGCTGTTGATCTCCATAATGGTGTGTTTGTTGTCTCAAGATCATGCTCAGTGCTAAACACATAGTTCTGCATTGCATGGTTCAAGACAATGCTCATCCCATACTCCAAGAATCTACACCCCAACCCCAAGAGTTGTGTGTAGTTCAACAATGATACACTAGGGCGACTGTATATCTCGTCCTTGAACAAATCAAGGCTGCTTAGTGCAGTGATAGTCTACTGCTCCAAATCAGCAATGTACTTTGACCCTAGGTCATGCAGTAGTACATTCCCACAATCCTCCATATGATGTGCTGAATTAATGGAAAGTGGAAACATGTACATATCTTGGTAAAGCTTGGGAACAACTTGTATTGCTACAAGGGTTCCTCCTTCCGGCGTGATGGCTTCCCCAACTACTGATGATGATAGCTGCTCTTCTATGGCTATATCAGCGCTGGTACAAGTCTCCTCCTCCTCATGCATCTCAAGAATAGTGCATGGGACTCTAAATGTCAAGAGATCAAGACCATCTTGCAAAGATGCAAGGGTTCTTTCCCCTGATGCAAGTGCTCTTACAGCAAGTCGTGGTGAAGGCCTCTTCTCCTCTGATTTCTTCTTGTCAAACTTCTTCATCAACCTTTTAGTAAAATATGCATATGCAGTCACTTTTGCATGACTCAAATGGTTGAACCACCAAATGTTTGCTTCACCCTCAAGGTGCAGCGCTGCAATCTCAACAACTTCTCTTTCTACCACTGGATATAGTAGAAAGAATGCATCCAACTTCATTCCCCAATATCTTGTTGTGCATGTAGATGATCCATCAAATGTAGACAATAAAAATCTATTTCCATTTATTCTTCTATTGCTGCAAAGGTCTCCTTTCTTCTTTGAGTTGAATGAACTGTGGGAAAGTTATATTCTCCTTGAAAGCTCTAGGTTGAGACTTATATTCTGCAATATACTCACTTAGAATCTCAGGATCTAAGTGTCCTTCATCTCTATGCCTCTTGTATTCAAAAGAAAAGGGCATAGCATGTTTCTTTGGAGTTCTATGCAATACCGGATCTTATTTTTGCTGATAGGAAGTACATGGACCTTCCTCATCTTGAAACCCTAGTGTGGTTTCACTCCCTTTATCCACTTTTCTTTGCTTGACCTCCTTCTTAGATCTGAAAAGAGATGAGATAAAACTCATTCTTTCCATCATTTTGATCTCTTTATCCTTCTTCTTATTCTTTTGATAGCATAATGGCTAAGATCCATAGGCCGAGCCAAGATTATGCTATGATACCACTGTAATATTTCCAAATGGGGAAGCAACAATACATGAACACAATAATGGAAAGAACAATGAATAAATCAACACACCATGATATGAGACAAATGTACAGCCATCTTATTAAACATATTAGCAAATAATAGACACAAGATCTTGAGGATCAAGTCACTCAAGCACTACCAAACAAGCCTCTGTAAGCAAAATATGCCAATACATGAGAAATAATTGCCATACAAATGCCCTGAGCTATGAAAACACAGTTTTAGGGCATAAACTGCTGCATAAATATAGATCAATGTATATCTACTATTATATAGCTCAAATAATGCTAGGAGTGAAGATCTAGCCTCCTAGACACCTTTCCAAGAGAACCCGGGAATGGTTTCCGGAAATACACCCAAATACAAATGGTGATCTACATCCTTGGGACTGAAGAGTCACTACAAACTGAAGCTCATGAAATACAAGGCTGAAATAATATGGATTTGATGTAGATCTTCTCAAAGGGTCTCCTCCAATGAAAGGTTGAACCCTTCACCTACAAGAGAACACTCTAAAAGAGCCAATAGATCCTCCTCTAAGACTGCCCTCCAAAATAATGCAATTCCCAGCTGAAATTGTGCTGTGAATGATGGGATAGGTTGGCCTGGTGCCAAAGATCTGAAATGTGCCCAAGAACCCTCCTTTTTGATCTCCCAAGAGAAGGAATCTTTGCTCCTATGAAAAACTAACTCAGAAAGTGCGTTTCTCAACCCTCCACTGCAACACCCTGCAACACAACACAAATCTAAACAGAAATCGCGTTGTAGCTGAAGACCGAAGCTTGGCCAGAATGCTAGATGTGTGGAAATGATAAATAAATTCTCTCCCAAGAGGCCTCTCAAGGAGAGAGGTGGGATTCCCGACTGGGAACACACTGTGCTAAATAGCACTACAATCTTAGCTAAACAGTTGAAGAGAGCAAGAAAGTCTAAACAGACATATCAAAATAATAATCATAAGCTAAGCCCATATGGCTGCCATCCTATTCCTTATAAACAATGTGAGCCTTCTCACCTTGGGTCCCACTCATTAGGGTTTCCACCATCATGCAATTAATCTCCTTCCAAAACTACATTGTCCCATCATTAATGCCACTCCTCCATAACAACGCTATCTGATTTGGTCAAAGTTGACCTATTCAACATGCTCCAGCCCCTTTTCACACCTAAGGGTATTCAATCCAGCTTCTAGGTGACCTCCATTCACACTAGGAGTACCTTTTATTCCAACTAAGGAGATTTATGGGTCTCCATACCCTCTTATTCTTCTATCTAAGAGAAAAATTAAAATTTAATATTCCAATTAACTATGTGCTAATTTAGGAATATTTCATTCTTCGTATGATTGCATAAGTAATCTTCACAGTTTAGGTAGTTGATTAGTTTCAAGAAGCTTAACAGTTACAAACTACTATGATGTATTTAAGTATATAGAAATAAAGAAAAGGGGTTCCGAGTTTTGGACCTCTCGATGATTGTTAATTTGGTACTGACGTTTTTGAGAAATAAATGTAAGAAGATCAAGTTTCCTACACTTTTTGATGTTGATGTGTCTTTCCAGTTTCGCTCTGTGTTTATTCCTCTTTGAATGAAGTGAAGTAATGTAGCAGTCGGTCTATTAATTACATCTGTGAGTAAGAGTTAAATAACCTTAATTTGTGCTCCTTCACTTCATCTCTTCTCCCTTGACAAAATCTTGATGAAACTTTAAAGTAATAGATTCCATTTTTAAAACATATTATTTCGAGTTTCCTCTCTCTCCATCAATTTCCTTTAAAACTTAAAAGTGATAGATTCTATTTCTCAGCATATCATTTTGAGTTTCCCTTACAGTTCTTCTTTTCATTTCACTCAAATATCAACAGTTTATGGCATTTTGAAGGTTTTCATTATATCGGATTATTGAGGGTATTAAGTAATTAAATTCCTGAGGTGTTAAACATAGGCCATTTGATATTGTAATTTTGACATACATTTATAAAATGTCTTAAGCACTGATTCCTTACCACAGGCAAGGGATTGTTTCTTGAGATACAACATAAATCAATACCTTTCATTTGAGAACATATTTCTGCAACAAGTCTTGCTTTGTATCCCTCAACTTTTCCATCAAGACCCTTCTTCAATTTGTAGACCCACTTGCACTCTACAACTCTTATGTCCATTGGGATTTCTACCATGTCCCACATTTTTTTCTTTTCCAAGGCATATATTTCTTATTTTGTTGCTATTTTCCATTTGGTGCTTTCAATATCATAGATTTCTTCATGATAACATGAATGTTTCTCATGATTAGCAATCAAATTAATAGATAAAACATAATCTTCATACCTCTTAGGAGGATTTCGTCCCATGTAGATTTCCTTAGTGTTGGTTGTGGTGTTTGCACATTTCTCTGTATATTTTATGTATCTTTATCTTCTTCTTTTTCAGAAGTTTCTTTTGGCTTCCTTGTTTTTGAGGAGGGCTAAGTCTCCCACTGAAATTCTCGATGTTGTGGTTCCTATTCCTATTTCACTTCAACTTCTACACTGCTTGATTTTATGAAAAAAGATTCACCAAGTACTACATCTTTGTTAATAATGATTTTTTGGGTACTAAGATCCCATAATCTATATCCCTTAACTAAATCATCATAATCTAGGGCCTAACTTAAAACATTGATTTTTTGTAGTAAGAACATAAGCTTAACAATCTATATATTTTTTAAACCAAGTAATTATAGGGATGACGTATCCATATCACTTTATAATTTTGACAGTCTATTGCAATTGATGGTGACCAAATCACCAAAAATAAATCAATGGTGATTTCTTTTTCCCGTAACTGTTGTTGCAAACTAGCATTATTGAGCATGTTATTTTCTCTCTCTAGAAGAGTCATGCTCATGCGTTTTTCCATGCCATTTTGGGGAGTTGTATATTGTAGTTTTATGATCCCTTGCAATATTTTTCAAAATTTTCTAAAATGTGAACTTACCTCCATTATTTGTTCTCAAGCACTCAATTTCTGTACTAGTTCTCCTTTAAGTCAAAACTCTAAATTGTTTTAATGTATTAACCACATCAACCTTCCTTATAAGAACATAGACCCACACCTTACTAGAATAATAATCTATCAATGTTATAAAATAAGACGCTCAACCAAAAGAAACTATGAGGAGATGCCCCCACATTTGAATGGATATGATCTAGCATAAGTTTACTTGTATGACTCCCTATTTTAAACTTCTTTCTACGTTGCTTCCCAAAGAAAACGTTTACAAAAATTCAAATTCAAATATTTCAAATCTAGAAGGAACTTGCATTTTATCAGTATCTTTAACCCTTCTTCCTCATATGACCTAGTTGTTAATGCCATAAATGAGTAAATCTTGAAAGGATATAACCAATAATACCTTTACTTGTATGACTCCCTATTTTAAACTTTTGCTTGCATTTCTTCCCAAAGATATATTTTTGCAAAAAATCAAATTCAAAGATTTCAAATTTGAAAGGAACTTGTGATTTATCGATACCTTTAGCCCTTTCTAATTCATATGAACCAATTATTAATGTCATGCAAAAATAGATTCATTAGCTTATTTAAATACAACCACTACTTCATTTGTTTAAGTGTTATCTTCCAACATGTAAAGGTTCCCTATATTTACAGCCTTCATAACCACCACAATGCCCTTCGACACTTTCAACGCTGCTTCACCTTGACTTGTAAACTTGTAACCTTCAAAATCCAAAACTCCCAAAGAAATTAAATTCTTTTTAAGTTTAGATACATGTTAATTTTTTCAACATCCTTACAACACTATCAAACATTTTAATCTTGATGCTCCCAATGCCGCAATTTTACAAGAGAAATCGTTCCCCATAAGATCAATACCACCATCAACAATTTGATTAGAAGAAAACCAAATCCTATGTGAACATGTGAGATGGAGCACTGGAATCTATTAACCATTCTTTGTGATATTGAAATACATTACAAATAGATAAACCTTAATTAACTATACCTAATATTGATTCAATTGGATTTTCTTTCTTTTTGGGGGTCTTCCTTGGATTCCTGTCACTTCCAAAAATATTTCTTGAAATGTCTTGCTTTACTGTAGTACAAACATTCTAACTTATCGCCCTTGCCTTTTAATTTAGATATGTATATACCTCTCAATTCTTCCCTCTTTTTGGATAAACTTCTAGCCACCATTGCTTCAGATGTGAAAGTTTCTACACTACCTTTCCTTTGCATGGGATTTTGGTAATAATTCTCCCATAACAGACTCATAATCAAGAGAAAAAGTTGTAGTAGAACTAATAGAATTGACCATATGGTCCCAAAATTCAAGCGACGAACACAATAATGTTACAACTTTATCTCCCTCGTCAATTTTACATCCGCACTAGCTAAATAACATATAAAAGTATTAAATACATTCAAACATTCAACAAATTTGGCACCTTCTTTCATCCATAGAATATACGATTAACACTTCAACTAGAGTCACTTTTCCAGGGATGTAATCATATAAAATATCTCCATTATGTTCTATAAACTTGATGTACTTTCATCTTGATTAATATTTAAAAGGACATCATCCACCAAACACAACCAAATTGTGTTGATAGCTCTTGCATCCAAAATGGTTGTTATCTGATATACCTATTCGTTTCTTTCTCTTTTCATCCAATACTCTGTGCAATCCTGATTGCCCCAACAAATCCTGCATCTTTAGCCTCACAGTTTGAAGTTATTCTTTCCATTGAACTTTTCCACCTCAAACTTTGTGTTCATTATTTTCATTACTCTATTGCAAGCTCCCTATAAATATATTAAAAAAATAGAAATAAATGTGGAAACTTAAAAATATATATTCCTCTAATACCTCTAGAGCCACATTCTCCACTCGCAAGGTTCTACAATACAATTTTTAATGCTATACTCATGCTTGAGTAGAGGGATTTTTAATGCTATACTTATGCTTGAGTGTAGGTCCAAACACACTGCCAATTAAAAAAAATTATACACCATGGCCTCCATGTCTATGCATACTCACATGGACAAGCTCAATTACAACTTTGTGCAAATTAGCTTGAGAAAATCTCCACAAGTTCCCCTATGCGTGGACTGATCGTAATGACTCTCCACAAGCTTCCCTGTGTGCAAACAATATTAAAGCTCTAATACCAATTGTGAAACACTATAACACTCGAAAATGAAGCACAATAACAATTGAAAATGAAGCACAATAGCACTTGAAAATTCACCATAAAGAAAATATATCTGATCTTATTACTCAACAAAATTGTTGTATATATGCAAATTTGATGCCCATATGCATTTATACAAATTTTGGTTCACATTTTCAAAACATGAAAAGAAAAACATTTTGAAACCCCCTACTATTTAGAAGAGGAACAAAAATATATTTTTAAAAAACCTTATTGTTTTCATAAATATAACACCACCTTATGTGGTTTTTATATTAACCAAATGTAGATCCTAAAACAACTATATAAAATAATATCTGAATGGATTAAGTTGAATATCCTCACCCCAAACCTCTCTGGAGTTTATATATCATAAAACAATTGTATGGGAGTAGCCTCACCCCAAACCTCTCTAGCATTTAGGGTTAGATTCCAATCCTCACCTACTCCATTTTCGCTCACCCAAACAAAATTTAATGTGTTGTAAGGTTATCCCATAATTAGTGCGTTCAACTATAATGGGTATCAAAGTTTCCAAATCTCTTTCCCACCCTTTTAACACAATGCTTGCATCAATACACATTGTATTAATAACAACATAATTCCCATTTCACCTGGAAATGACCCCCCTTGTTAACTATTATGCATCATATGAGCAAAAATTCCAACCAATCCATAAAGATGAAAAAATTTCAATAGTTTTCGACCTACAACACATCATTTATTTTAAAAGAACTACCTCTAGCTTAGGAACCAAAAAAAATCTTGAGAGCACCACCTAAACCTATTTCATTAAAAGACAATATAATCATCAAGGAACAAAATTTTGAAATACATATTCTCAAACAATTCCTTCAATAATTTTCCTTCCTTCACATGCATTGTTAATTTAGTCTTGGCTTTTGAAATATGAGACTTCCTTCTCAGTAGACTATCCTTCAACACCACCTTTCCTAACCCTCTCTTAAACCCTCCACCTTCGTCTTCCAAATTGGATTTTCTAGGGTGAAGCTTCTACGATGAGTAATATGGGTGGGATTTTTGTGTGCTACCAGCCTAGATCCATCTTAACCCCGGATCTATCAACCACCGAGTAGGATAAAATTTCTCGAGGTACAAACCTCTTTTTTGAGTGAAAAACTTAGGAAAGGTTTACACCTCAAAAAATTTGATCTCTCTAAGCGCTTGATAGATCCAAAGTTAAGATGGATCTAGGATGATTTCAATCATGCACGACCATGAAATTCTTTTTGAACATCTAATTATTTTGATCATTTAAATATGCTAAATATGTCTAAGGTTAATTTTCTCATTTTGATTTTAAATTCACTCAATTACCTTAGTTTATTGAGATGATATAGACTGTTAATAACTTGAATGATGAAAAATGATGAAATAAAAATTGTGAATGCAAATTGACAATGTAACAGTGTTGAATGATAGAAAATGTGAATAATAAGAATTTTTTCAACTACAAATAATCTTCATTGTGATCAATCTCAAACTATTTTATTTCGTTGTTTTTATTGTCTCACGTGTTAGTTTTGCCATACTTTCATACCAATCATATGAAAATGACTTTTTCCATATTTTCATATCAATCATATGAAAAAGATAGTTGAAATCATAGATCATTCAATTTTTTCACTCAATCTATTGTAGTAAACGTTAAACATCATACCTTGTCTCTTGCTCTCCAAATAGTAGCTTTCTCCAAAGTCAACCATTGTGACTTGTGGAAAATTAAACCCCAAGTAAAGTTCAATGTCAGTTGTTTTCTATTACCTCATTTAATGCAAAATAATGAAAATGGAAATAATGTTGAATGATGGAAAATGGAAATAATGAGAATGTAAACAATTACAAATAGTTTATAGTTTCAAGAAGAAAACATTTCAGGTAAGTGAACATTTTATTTAAGATGAAAATTCAAATATTTTATTTATGGTTGAAAATTTGTAACATAGAAATCAATGCACGTCGTTAATATTTTTTTTTGTGCTCACACTAAAATCAATGCACATTATTAATCTAATTACTTTGAAATCAATGTACATTATATATCTAGTTACATCAAATAAAAAATCAACATCTACTCGAAATCAATGTATATAGTGCAAGCATTCAAATAGAATTAGAAATAAACATCTACACTGAAATCAATGCGTCTAGTGCAAACAATCAGTATCTACACTAAAATCAATGCACATAGTGTAGGAAATCAAATAAGATTAGAAATCAGCAACTACACTAAAATCGATGCATCTAGTAAAATCAATCAAATAGGATTAGGAATCAACTTCTACACTGAAATCAATGCATCTATTTCAGTGAATAACAGTCTCTCTCTCTCTCTCTCTCTCTCTATATATATATATATATATATATATATATATATATCCCTCTCTCCCTCGTCCATCTATATCTCCATCCCTCCCTCTCTCTCCTTTGTTTCTCTATCTCAACCCCTAAAGATACTCTCTCTCCCTCTCTCTCTCTCTTCCCCCTCTCCATCTCTCCCTTGTCACTCCCTATCTCTCTCCACCTTTCTTTGTCTTTCTTCTTCCCTGTCTCTCTCTCACCCTCCAAATCCATCTCTCTTCCTTCCACTCTCTCCCTTTTTCTTGCACCTCACTCTGTATCTCTCCTTCATCACTCTCTCTCGCTCCCTCTATTGATTTATGGTAGCATCAGATGTGCTCTAGCCTTGTAATTTTGTATATATGCTAAGACACATGTATTTCATAAAACCCATAAATGGTTTTGGAAAATTCCACTTAGAGATGATTTACTTAAATTTATTAATCGCTTTTTTAATGTTTTCCTAAGTCTAAACTTAGGGAAACTAATTAAATAAAGTGTGAATCTTCTAGATAAAGTCATGGATCACCTCCAAGTTAATCTTAACCCTTGATTATGTTTTAATCTTGGTTGTTGAAGGTCAATGAAAGATTATAAGAAGGAGGGTGAGGGGCCTATGGAAAACACACTTTACACTTGAGCCATTGAGCATTTTCAAATTTGTGTGAGGAGACAATTTTTGATCAAGAACAAATCACTAGCGTTGGTTTTTCTAAGTGATTTGATTTAGTGATCAGATCTAGAGAGGGGCAGAAGTAGAAATTGGTCAGGAGGGCCAAGAATACATTTAAGAGAGAGGCAACATCAATGCAAGAGAGAGACAATGCAGTTTCTGGCAGGGGTGACGCAATTACTGCAAAGAATCACGCAGAGCCAATGCAGTGTGTCTTGGAGTCAGTTCAGAGAAAGATAGAGGTTGGGGTTCTGAGACAGGAGGGCCAAGATCTAGCTTCAGATCAACCAGATCAGCTGTAGGAAAGGGTGATGCAGTTCCTCTAGCTTGCCTATGCAGGCTTACGCAGATCCAGCGTAAGCAATCACGCAGAGGCAGTGAGGGCTTCATAAACGTTGTTTTTTATTAGCCTGAGACTTACTGAGTGAGGTATATCTCACAGTTATTGTTGTTGTCTAGACTTCTTTAAAGTGTTTGTCGAATGTTCGCACCCTAGTTGTATTCAAGATTCTGCTACTTAATAATACAAACCCTCATATCTGCTGCACCGATTTTCCCAAGTTGGGTTTTTCCGGGGACTTAATCCACAAATAACTGTGACAATGTGGTTGTTTTTTATTGTATTTTGTTCATATTGTTTCAGCACTTAGATTTATTCCGCAACATTATTTGTGTAGACTGCTTCAGTAATTACTTTCGTATTTCAATGTAATGAAATAATTATCAAATAGTAGGAGAAGTAATTCAGATTTGTTGCAGTAGGAATCTAGATCTAGGATTTTTCACACCCTTCACCCTCCAACTTGTCACTATATCCCCCTCCATCTCTCTCTCTTCCTCTCTCTCCCATCTCATTCTCTTCCCCCATCGCTCTCTCTCTTCTCTCTCTGCCCTCCCACTTTGTCATTATCTCCCTCCCTCTCTCCCCCCTCCTTCCATATGATCAAGAAATATCACATTGTATAATCAATAATATATGTAAATTATAACTTAATAATACATATGATGAAAATTAATATTATTATAATATATTGAAATAATAATAATCAATATTATTGATTATTATACAAACTGACATAGATTTAACATGATCCATCTTAAGTATAGATCTAACATGAGCTTAGAAGGATCAATTTTCTTCATTCTTTAGAGTGCAAAATATAGGTGTAATTTTTCATTCTTTAAATTGTATTTTTTAATGTTATATAGAGTATATATAGAACCAAATAAATGTTTTAACTATAAAAACTTATTTTTTCATGATATATAAATAATTTTTTAAAATTACATATAATATATACATAATTGGCATTAAAATATTATACATAGTATGATGGAAATTAATATTATTATAATATATTGAAATAATAATAATCAATATTATTGATTATTATACCAAGTGACATAGATTTAACATGATCTATGTTAAGTATGGATCTAAAATGAGCCCAGAAGGATCAAATTTCTTCAGGTGCAAACTTCTTTAGAGTTCTTTAGAGTGAAAAATACAAGTGTTTATCATTGTTTAAATTGTATTTTTGAATGCTATAGAGTATATATAGGACCAAATAAATATTTTAACCATAAAACTTATTTTTTCATGATATATAAATATTTTTTTTAAATGATATATAATAAATACATAATTGGCATTAAAATATTTTACATAACATGTGCATCAAGACATTATGACAAATTAAAATGGCTTTATTATTATTAATATATTTTGAATTTTATATCAATATTAATTCCAATTTAAAATAGTTTTTTTTTATTAATATATTTTTAACTATATATCAATATTAATTAGTATTAAAATATTTTATTGATAACCCACATTGAATATTTTTTGTACACAACATTAAAATATTTTATTTTAACAATTTTTTCTCTATATATAAATATATATGAAGATGATAAAAACATAAATTAGTTAACATAGATCTTCAAATAATTTATTTAAATGTCAAGGTTTAAACATCTTACTCACATTCCTTTTTACTTCTAATTACTTTATAATATATATATATATATATATGACTTACATTATTTTTTTATTGTTCGACATCCATCCTCTAGAACTCAATCGCGTAATCTACCGAAGTCGCGTTTTGACCCAGAATCCGGTAACGATTTCCAGAAAATCCGGCAAAGATTTGCCCAGAAACTGGTTTATAGTTGTTAAACATTAGTATTTTGAGTGCTTCAGGGGTTTTTGATAGTGCTGAATCCATTTCCACTATCAAAAATGGACTCCAAGCACTGCAACGACCTGATTTTTTAAAATTTAGTTGATCGGATTCCAGCAGATTTCTGCCGTCCGAGCCAAAACGCGGCCTCGGTAGACAACTCCGAACTCAATTGTTCGAAACCCGTCCTCTAGAACTATCTTATTCGAAACCCATATTTTGTAGAACTATGTTATGAACTCGAGCTAGCCGCCTGAATTTTTAATTTCGGATCCATCGAGATCCATAATCCATAGTAATGTGGACCATAGATTGAGGAAGCCACACGAGTTCTTTATCGATGCTTCGTACCACGTGAAACACGCTATTCGAGAGAGAGTCAAAATAGTTGAAATTAACTAGATGATGCTATTTACCTCGATTCAAATTGAAAGTTATACCTAGTTCCCATAATCAAGATTTGATTCCATCGTAAAAGGTAATTTCCAGAATCAGATTAATACTCGTATAAATCTGAAGGATTGCATATATCTTTTGAGTACTATGTTATTATGTAAATTATATTTTTTGATATTTAATAAAATATCACATTATTTTTTAAGGGAAAATTACATGGTAGTTTATCAATTACACTGGGTAGTTCGAAAAGGGTAGGCCATTCTATAATGTGATTTTCTTGAAAAAAATTTAAACATTAAATTATTTTATTTTAACAATTTTTTTCTCCATTAATATAAATTAGTTAATGTAGATCTTCAATTAATTTATTTAAAGAAATACAAACAAAAAAACAAACTTACCCATCTCATAACTTTTATCTTAAAAAACCATAAGGAAAGAACTTACACATCCCATAATTTTTATTTTAAAGAACAAACTTACCCATCCCATAATTTTTATTTTAAAACACCACAAAGAAAGAGGTGGCATGGACAAACTTACACATCTTATAATTTTATTTTAAAAAGGGACAGACACACATATACATTCCTTCCTAAAGGAACTTACACATTCCCTCCTATATTTTTTATTTTTATTATAAACTTACACATTCCTTCATACTCTCCTATATTTTTTTTTTTTTATTACAAACTTGAATTGTAAAATAATTTTCTTATTTTTATTACAACTTACACATTCCTTTAATTTTTTTTATTTTTATTACAACTTACACATTCCTTTATACTAAGTTGTTCATTTTAAGCAGATACTCAAACTTACACCTTCCTTCATTGTGAGTTGTAAAATAAACCATTAATAACAAATTAATATAATTTAATAAATATTAAATATAGTCGACATAACAAGTTAATATTATTGCGCCGAGAGGCACTCCTCTACAACCCAGTATATAGGGATGTGTAGATGTAAGTGTGTAATGTAAACTTTTGATATGTTGGGCCCAATATATAGAGATGTGTAGATGTAATGTGTGTAATGTAAACTTTTGATATGTCGGGCCCAATATATAGAGATGTGTAGATGTAATGTGTGTAATGTAAACTTTTGATATGTCGAAGTGTATATAGTTGTGTAGATGTCATGTGAGTAATGTAAACTTTTGATATATTTACCACTTTAATACCATGGGCCAAATTATTATTAATACATGCCAAAAAAACATTATTAATCTTAACATTAATATTAATATTATTATTAATTCTAATATTCACATTATTATATTATAATATTAATATTATTAAATTTAATTAATGTAAACTTTTGATATGTCAAGTGTATAGAAATGTATCACTTTAATACCATGGGCCAAATTATTATTAATATCATGCCAAAAAAACATTATTGACCCTAATATTAATATTATTATTAATTCTAATATTCACATTATTATAATAATGAATATTAGAATTAATAATATTCTAATATTATAATAATATTAAAATATTATAATAATATTCTAATATTATAATAATATAATATTTGAGTACACTATATGCATTGCCTATATCAGGTAACAATAAACATATAAACGTAAATGTAAAAATAATGTTTAATATTTAACATTTAAAATTTATCACTTCTCTCCCTACATATATAAATTTAACACAAACAAAGTCTTGAATTTTATTTTTGAGGAAGCATCTCTGTGATTTTGCGAACAATGAAATAATATTTGTAAGAAAGGATTTCGGGAGTTGTTCGAAAGTGGTAGTAATAATATTTGTGGAAATGATTTCACCTTCAACGAACTTATTTCGATTGATTTGAAAAATAATATTTGCGGGAAGAGGAGAGACAATTGATTTTCAGGTTTCATTTCTATTGCTCCTGCATAGGTATGGTAAATAAATAAAATGTCTTTTTATATTTACTCCATAATCCTATTTATGTTTAGGAACACTCAAAAAGTGGTTTTATTTAGGTGAATCCTCAGCTAAATACCATGGGCCAAATTAAAGTACATTACATGCATTTCCTATCTCAAGTAACAATAAACATGTAAACGTAAATGTAAAAATAATGTTTAATATTTAACATTTAAAATTTAATATAATTAATCTAATGTCGGCCCTAATGAAAAATCACTTCTCTCCCTACATATATAAATTTAACACAGTGGGCCAAATACCATATTTTTATATTTCTCTTGCATTTTATATTGGAGGGAAAAGAGAGAGAGGGAGAGAGAAGAGAGATGGGGGAAGAGAGAAGGAGGCAAGAGAGGAAGGGAAAGAAAGGAAGGAAGAGAGAGAGTAGGAGAGAGGGAGGGATATAGAGATCGAGTTGGAGGGTGAGAGAGGGAGGGAAGAAGAAATACATAGAGAGTGAGAAGTGGAGAGAGAAAGAGAGTGACAAGGGAGAAATATAGGAGTATGTGTATGTTTGGGGGTGAGATAAAGAGAAAAATAAGAAGAGATGTAGGGAATGCAGGGAGAAGGAGAGAGGCAGGGATATAGTAACATAGTTGGAGGGTGGAGAGGGAGAGAGAGGGAGATATAGAGAGAGATAGATGTGGGAGAGAAAGGGATAGAGGGGAAGGAAGAGAGAGAGCATGTGAGAGAGTGGAGAGAGGGAGGGACAGAGAGATGCAGTTGGAGGGGGGAGAGAGGGAAGATGATTTCTTGCACTCGATGCATTGATTTCAGTGTGGATGGTGATTTCTAATCCTATTTTTCTTGCACTATATGCAATGATTTTAGTGTAGATGTTGAGAGAGAGTGTGTTTGTGTGTGTGTTGGGGGAGGAAAGAAGATGGGAAGGCAAAGAGAGAGAGAGAGAGATAATTGGATTGCAAAGAGAGAGAGAGAGAGGAAAATATAGAAGAAGGTAGGAGAGGACATGAGAGAGAGGAAGAGAGATATGGGGCAAGAGAGAAAATTGGAGGGAAAAGAAAGAGAGAGGGGAGAGAGAGGAAGGACGAGAGAGGAGGAGGAGAGAGGGAGGGAGATAGGAGAGATGGAAGGATAGAGAGATGGAGTTGGAGGGGGAGAGAGGGAGGGAAGAAGGAATACATAGAGAGTGAGAAGTGGAGAGAGAGATGAAATGACGAGGGAGATATGGAGAGAGTGTGTATATGTTTTAGGGTGAGATAAAGAGATAAAGAAGGAGATATGGAGAGAAGGAGAGAGGGAGGGATATAGTAACATAGTTGGAGGGTGAAGAGAGAGGGAGATATATATGTGGGAAAGAAATGGAGAGAGAGGAAGGAAGAGGGAGGATGTGAGAGAGTGGAGATGGAGAAAGAGAGATGTAGTTTGAGGGGGTGGGAAGGGGGATAGGGAAGTAGATGGTGATTTATAATCCTATTTCATTGCTTGCACTAGATGCATAGATATTAGTGTAGATGTTGATTTCAGTGTAAAAGATGAGAGATGGAGGGAAAGAGAGATGTATTTGGAGGGGGTTGAGAGGGAAGATAATTTCTTGCACTCGATGCATTGATTTCAGTGTGGATGGTGATTTCTAATCCTATTTTTCTTGCACTATATGCTTTGATTTTAGTGTAGATGTTAACAGAGAGAGAGAGAGAGAGTAACATGGTTGTAGGGTGAAGAGAGAGAGATATATATGTGGGA
This sequence comes from Pinus albicaulis, assembly GCA_034641835.2. NCBI lineage: Eukaryota > Viridiplantae > Streptophyta > Pinopsida > Pinales > Pinaceae > Pinus > Pinus albicaulis. The sequence goes on along the minus strand of CM076580.1, from coordinate 1,700,903,933 downwards.
AAGAAATGGAGAGAGAGGAAGGAAAAGGGAGGATGTGAGAGAGTGGAAAGATGGAGGGAAAGAGAAATGTAGTTCGAGGGGGGAGATAGGGAAGTAGATGGTGATTTATAACCCTGTTTGATTTCTTGCACTAGATGCATTGATACCAGTGTAGATGTTGGTTTCTAATCTTATTTTATTACTTGCACTAGATCAATTGATTTCAATATAGATTTTGATTTCTAATCTTATTTGATTACCTGCATTAGATGCATTTATCTTAGTGTAGATGTTGTTTTGTAATATTATTTGATTGTTTGCATTAGGTGCATTGATTTCAATGTAGACGTTGATTTCTCATTTGATGTAATTGGATGTACATTGATGGTACATTAATTTTAAAGTGATTGGATTAAGATTGTGCATTGATTTCAATGTAAGCACACAAAATTATTAACAATGTACATTAATATGGTGATTTCTAATCTTGTTTGATTGCATGCACTAAATGCATTGATATTAGTGTAAATGTTGGTTTCTAATCTTATTTTCTTACTTGCACTAAATGCATTAATTTCAGTGTAAATACAAATAATATCAAACTCTGGATCCAGAGTAATGTATTTACATAGGGAGTGAGAAGTGGAGAGAGAGGAGTGACAGGGGAGAAATAGAGGAGTATGTGTATGTTTGAGGGTGAGATTAAGATAAAAATAAGAAGAGATGGAGGGAATGGGGGGAGAATGAGAGAGGGAGGGATGTAGTAACATAGTTGGAGGGTGAAGAGAGAGAGAGAGAGGGAGATATAGAGAGATAGATTTGGGAGAGAGAGAAAGAGAGAGAGGATGTGAGAGAGGGAGGGAAAAAGAGATTGAGTTGAAGGGGAGAGAGAGGGAAGATGATTTCTTGCACTCGATGCAATGATTTCAGTGTGGATGGTGATTTCTAATCCTATTTTTCTTGCACTATATGCATTGATTTTAGTGTAGATGTTGAGAGAAAGAGAGAATGTGTGTGTGTTGGGGGAGGAAAGAGGATTGGAAGGCAAAAAGAGAGAGAGCGAGAGAGAGATAATTGGATTGCAAAGAGAGAGAGAGAGAGAGAGAGGAAAAGATAGAGGAAGGTAAGAGAGGAAGGACAAAAGAGAGGACATGAGAGAGAGGAAGAGAGTTATGGGGCAATAGAGAAAATTGGAGGGCAAAGAAAGAGAGAGAGGAGGAGAGAGGGAGGGAGGGAGATAGAAGGATAGAGAGATGGAGTTGGAGGGGGAGAGAGGGAGGGAAGAAGGATTACATAGAGAGTGAGAAGTGGAGAGAGAGATGAAGTGGCAAGCGAGATATGGAGAGAGTTTGTATATGTTTTGGGATGAGATAAAGAGATAAAGGAGGAGAGAATGAGAGAGCGAGATATATAGTAACATAGTTGGAGGGTGAAGAGAGAGGGAGATATATATGTGGGAAAGAAATTGAAAGAGGGGAAGGAAGAGGGAGGATGTGAGAAAGTGGAGAGATGGAGGGAAAGAGAGATGTAGTTCGAGGAGGAAGATAGGGAAGTAGATGGTGATTTATAATCCTATTTGATTGCTTGCACTAGATACATTAATCTTATTTTATTACTTGCACTAGATCCATTGATTTCAATATAGATGCTGATTTCTAATCTTATTTGATTACTTGCATTAGATGCATTGATCTCAATGTAGATGTTGTTTTGTAATCTTATTTAATTGTTTGCATTAAATGCATTGACTTCAATGTAGACGTTGACGTTGATTTCTCATTTGATGCAATTGGATGTACATTGATGGTACATTAATTTTAAAGTGATTGGATTAAAATTGTGCATTGATTTCAATGTAAGCACACAAAATTATTAACAATGTACATTAATATTTGTGTTATAGTAAATCAACCTATTAATATTGAAGCAAAAGAGAGACAATATATAATGTTTAGTACAATATTTCAAGCTAAATATTTAAATGGTTTATTATTTCAACTGTCTTTTTCATATAATCTATATGAAAAGATGGCAAAAATAACAAAGGTGACAATAAGAATAGTAAAATAAAACAATTTGAAATTCATCACAATGAAGACTATTTGTAATTGACTACATTCTTATTATTTTCATTTTTTATCATTCAACACTATTACATTGTCACTTTGCATTCAAAAAAATTATTTCGTCATTAAATTTACTCAAAAACGTCATTAAATTTACTAACAATATTTATCATCTCAAAAAACTGAGGTAACTAAGAAAATTTTAAAATTAAAATGACCAGATAAATATCAGACATATTTAGCATATATAAAATTATTATATTTATATTATCTGTATTTGCATATTATTGATAAAATTAATCATATTTTCGATGGATTTTCCTTGGCCACACACGACCGAAACCAACCTAGATCGATCTTAACTCTGGATCTATTAAACGCCCAGAGCAATCAAATCTCTCAAGGTGCAAACTTTTCTTCAAGTTTTGCACTAAATGAAAAGGTTTGCACCTCTAGAAATTTGATCCCTCTCGGCGCTTGATAAATCCAGAGTTAAGATGGATCTAGGCTGGTTTAATAACAGTGAATAACAAGTTAATATAATTTAATGAATATAATTGAATCAGGTTTAATGTAATTGAATGAATACTTACAACGCAAAGAAATCCTTTGAAATAACACAACAAAAAAATCGAATGAAACTTAATAATCTTCAAAAATATTCAAAGACAACCAAAAAAAATCGAATGAAATTTTAATTTTAATTTTAAAAAATAATAATAATAAATAAATAAATAAATTTCAGACGAAACTTGCTAATCTTCAAAATTTCCAAAGTTCGCTGACCAAAGACATTCAAACAAAGCAAGACATTCAAATAAAGATAAACAAAGCCCACCAAAGAGATGTTAACCAAAGAAATGTTAAAGGGAGACATAATTATGAGAACTAAGCAAACTTAATAATCTTCGAAAATTTTCGAAGTCAGCCGACCAAAGCCATTCAAACAAAGCCCACCAAAAACATTTATTCAAGACATTCAAATAAAGATAAACAAAGCCCACCAAATAGATGTTAACCAAGGGAGACATAATTATGAGAACTAAGTAACTTCTCTGAGTATATGTAATGGTTCATAAATCACATATACTAATAACTGATGATACTGCAAGGACAGAGGTCACAACTAAGCTAGAACTAAGTAACTTCTCCGGGCATATGTAACAATTCGTAAATCACACAGAGGTCACAACTAAGCTAGAACTAAGTAACTTCTCCAGGCATATGTAACAATTCGTAAATCACATATACCAATAGCTCATGACACCGCAAGGACAAAGGTCACAACTAAGCTAGACATAGACAATAATAATTATTATTATTATTTAGCGAAACAATGCAAGAGGTCCACTAAATAAGTTATGGAAACCTTATTTCAAGCTTATTCAAAGGAGACACCCTGCTTCGTCAAATCTCTTATTCATGGATGGGACACTGATGCCAAGATAGAGAGAAGAAAACACTACGAAGAATGAACTTACTCAAATCATCACTGATCCAAGTCAAACCTGGGGTAGAATTTCTCTGTTTCATCATTCTATCATAATACACTGGTTGATAAAATGCCTTCTTGTCAAGGCAATTATGTCGGTACAAGAAGTTGTGAGGGATCCCAAAGCTGCAACAACTCTATCTGAAATCAACAGAAGCATTCAAGAAATGAACCTTCATCAACACCATCAATATGTGCGTCTCGACAAAATCGATAAGGAATTACAATCCATGCACCAGGTTGATATGCCTGGTTCTAGTGTCAAATACCCAGGAAGGTGGAGGCTTAATTTTGTATTTACAAACCTATTTTTTTACTATAAATAGAAAATAGAAAAGACCTACTAAGCTTACAAAAAAAATTATTATTATTATTATCCAATTTTAAAGTCACAACGAAACTATACATAAACACCAATTAAGCACTAATTATGAAACCCCTTGTTTGTGGGACAAAGAACCCACCTCCACTTGTTTGTGGGACAAAAAGAGTATATGAAGGCATACATACTCTACGACCTCTTAGAAAGAAAGAGGTTAGAAACATAATTATTATTATTATTATTATCCAATTTTAAAGTCACAGCCAAGCTAAATATTATTTTCTATTTTCTATTTTTTACTATAAATAGAAAATAGAAAAGACCTACTAAGCTTACAAAAAAAATTATTATTATTATTATCCAATTTTAAAGTCACAACGAAACTATACATAAACACCAATTAAGCACTAATTATGAAACCCCTTGTTTGTGGGACAAAGAACCCACCTCCACTTGTTTGTGGGACAAAAAGAGTATATGAAGGCATACATACTCTACGACCTCTTAGAAAGAAAGAGGTTAGAAACATAATTATTATTATTATTATTATCCAATTTTAAAGTCACAGCCAAGCTAAACTTAGACACCAATTATGAGACCCCCTTATTTGTGGGACAAAAGACCCACCTCCACTTGTTTGTGGAACAAAAGTCTACAATACCGCTCTGATTTTAAACCTGTGACCTTTTTAGAATGAAAGAACCAGTGACCTCCTAGAAGGAAACCTACAACCTCTTTAAAATGAAAGATCCGGTGACCTCTCGGAAGGAAAGACATGGTGAAGATTTTTAGAATGAAAGAACCAGTGACCTCCTAGAAAGAAACCTATGACCTCTTTAAAATGAAAGATCCAGTGACCTCTCAGAAGGAAAGACATGCTCTTCACCATTAAGCCCGCTCAAATAATATTCATAAAAATAAACAACCCACAAACTTTAAAAAAAAATTCATAAAAATAAACAACCCACTTAATATTCACAAACACTCCAAAACATTAAAGCCAACCATCAAAATTAAAATTGTAAAATATACATTTCATGGATTAAAAAAAACACACCATCAAAATAAACACACACAACATTCTGTAAAACACAGAGACACACAACATTCTGTCCTATAATAGAATTTACAGTAGAGTAGTGTTTTCATTACTGTCTTCCATTTGAGAGGAAGGCAGAAGCTCACAAAGAACTACACACATCCACGCCTTTCAAAATTAATTATATTTACCCATGGAGTACACATCCTGAAACTCTTTTTGCAAACTAGATGAAACAAGTCGCAGAAAAACAGTTGCAGATAATGGAAATATTCAAATATTCAACATGGTCTAATTTTTGTAAAAGTCACCATCATATGCAGCAACCTTAAGAATGTTCTCAACAGGAAAAGGGTGACTGCTCCCTTACAACTGGTTGGAAAGGAAAAGACCGATTCTTTATTAATCTATAGCAGTAAGTTTACATTGAAAAGTTTCAAGCATTTCCATAACTTAATCCCACTCAAAAACACATAACGAGGCACTCAAACTCCATTTATACTCGCATCATCACAAACAAAAAGCTGAAAGTTCCTAGAAGATGCCATCATTCATCGTCTAATCTTCCATTAGCTCATCATCGTCGTCTATTTCTTCATTTTTTTCTGCAATTTTCATTTTCTTTACTGCCTGAGATGCATCAGCATTAAAATAGGCAGAATTTGGAATTTCTATCAAGATATCCGATTTTGCACCAGTGTTTTGGTTAACGATTCCCCCATTCCTGTCCACTCGATAAGATAATGTCTGCTGCCCAGGCACTGCATCGATGTATACTGTACTGTTCTCATCAATCTCCCCACTGATGAGCATCCGAGATAGCTGAGTGACAACTTTTCTTTCCAAGTATCGCCGCAAGGGACGAGCACCATAAACCTGCAAGTACCACGTTATCCATTTAGAGGTTTTAAATGAGAATCCCCAACTAAGTCTTGCATTGTACACACTAATTTTGATCTAAATTGCCCATAAAGCACAAAGGCTAATAATGATACTGCCTGTTTCACTAGGATAAACAAGTAAACAATGCATTAATTTGCATTAATCACACTAAAAACAGACTTTGAACTAAGTTGGCCGAGTAGGCAGGGACAGGCAGCACCCCATTTTAAAGTCATGTGAGGGAAAATTTTGAAGAACAGAACTGAAATTTATATCAATAAAATCCATACAGAATGAAGAAAATCATGTGAAAATTGGAAAAACCGAAACCCAAAGTGGAAATTGGGAAAATCGAAAATCTCAGAAAGCAACTCTGTAAACTGAAGAGTTCACAGCTCCTAAAGATCCACCGTTGGCCACCACCACCAACTGCCAGCAAAAATATCAAAATAAAATTATACCCTAGACATGTTCATGAAAAATAGACGACATAGTATGGAAAATGCAAATCAGACATAAAATCTGATCATTGGGCATGAAAGACTCGGGTTGGACCCCTCATAATAATAATTCTGGGCATCAAATCAGACAATATAATAATTTCACATTGTTTCAAGGGCCTGTACATCAAATTTGTTCAGAGGCACCTTCCCACTGCCAAACACGGGTTATATCACCCGGGATGGGTTGACATTTCTGGAAAATGGATCATGTCCCAAGGAACAGGGAGAAGCATCCCCGGGAAAGGGAAAGGGAAATGCGGAGACAGGTCTGCTAGGGTCGGGAATACATCCCCTGGCAACACAGACTCTGAATAAGAAAGTAAGTGTAACAAAGAGATTGTTTTACATCCAGGATCATAGGCTTCCCAAAGGACAAGATACAAAGCTGAGACCCCACTTTTTAAAATCATGGTGGGAGGAAACATCAAGATACGCATTTAAACTTTTTTATTTATGAATAATTAAAAATGCCTGAAATTTATATCAATAGGATTCGTTCACTAATTATGTGAAAGTTTGTATGAAAAACATTATGTGAAAATCGAAATGAAATGCATCGAAAGTGAAAATCTGAAACTGAAAGCGAAAAAAATTGAGAGTTGAAATCTGAGAAAATGAAATTGTAAACTGAAAAGTTATGCTCTCTAATATTCACTGTTGGCCACGACCACCAAAACTCTGCAGAAACATCAAACTCCTAGAATAACTTTCCATACTGGCTTATATGACAGGGCATGGAAAATACAATTCTAGAACTTGAATAAGATCATTACAAATGACGGACACCGATCAAACCTTATAAATGAAAATACCATGCAATAGGGAAAGGGCGAAGCGTCTCGGGAAGGAGATACAGGGGCAAGTTTATTAGGGTTGGGGTCACATCCCCTGGCAAGGTAGACTCTGAATAAGAAAGAAAGCAAAACAAAGTGATTACTTACAGGATCATAGGCTTCCTGAAGAACAAGATCCAGAGCAGCATCTGTAACCCCTAAAGCAATACCTCTCTCTGCAAGACGAATCGCTACATCTTTCATCTGTAGCCTAGCAACTTTTCTGAGCTCATCATGAGAAAGAGGATCAAATACAACTATCTCATCAAGTCTATTCAATAGCTCTGGCCTGAAATGTCTTCTAACCTGCAACAATATTCAAAGGCATGTCAAAGCACTGCAGCCAACTTCGTGATAAAATTATATGAAAAATATGCATACACAGAGTCCAGGAGAAAGCATGCCCATACTTCTTGCAGAACGTTCTCTCTTGCAGTTTTTATTGTTGTGTGGCCGGACAATGCAGAAAGCAAGTGCTCTGCTCCAAGGTTGGATGTCATGATAATGACTGTGTTTGTGAAGCTAACTGTGCGACCTTGTCCATCCGTAAGTCTACCATCATCAAGCATTTGAAGCAACGTGTTGAAGACTGAAGTGTGTGCCTTCTCAACTTCATCGAAAAGAACAACACTATAGGGTCGTCTCCTTACTGCTTCTGTCAGTTGCCCCCCTTCTTCATAACCAACATAACTGCCATTACAACATCAAACCATTTTAGTAAATTACAGCACCAAATCGAGCAAAATTATAAATACAACTAAACAAACAAAAAGGCATCTTGCTGTCAACCAATTGAGTGTCTGGTTATCAACCAATCTCAATTAGAAACGTCTAGCTGTTCACATACCCAGGAGGAGCACCTATGAGCCTTGCAACTGAATGTTGCTCCATATATTCAGACATATCAACACGGACCAGCTGATTTTCATCATCAAACAATTGAGCTGCAAGAGCCTTTGCAAGTTCAGTTTTGCCAACTCCAGTGGGCCCCAAGAATAGGAAAGATCCAGTCGGTTGTTGAGGTCTTCCAAGTCCAGCCCGCGATCTTAACACAGCATCGGCAACCACTTGAACTGCCTCATCTTGTCCAACAACTCTTTCATGCAACCTGTCTGCCAGACCTATCAGTCGCTCCTTTTCATTCTGACCGAGTCTTGTAACAGGAATACCAGTCCAGCGACTCACAACCTGCATTCATCACATAGTTATGTATTATGAACATTAGACACTATAGCTCTCATTGCTTTGTCCACATAAATTCTGTCAATCATATTCAATTGGAAAGTATGTATAGATACTTCGTTCAACATACCTCTGCGATCTGCTCAGGTCCCACACTTTCTGTTAACATGAGATTTTCTCCCATCTCAGCTTCTTTTCTAGATATTGCAGTGTCTATTTCTTGAAGGGCCCCATATTGAAGATCTGCAACTCGTGCCAAATCCATCCTACGCTGTGCTTCTTGCAAAGTAATCTGCAATTCCTCACGTTTTTGCTTCAGTCGCCGGATTTCATCTACTCTCTCTTTTTCTTTTTGGTATTTCATTTTCAACGGTTGCAACTTATCTCTCAAATCATCAAGCTCCTTGTGAACCTATCAGAATCAGGAAAAAGAAGAAGAAGCAAATGAGTTATTTAAAGGTAATGATACTAACGGTTCTTAACGACCAACTATTTTCACTATATCAAACAACAGTGAACACTCACACCCCTACAAACTAGGGATTTTCAATAGAGATCTTTACATCAGAGAATCCCCATCATAATAAAAATGCCAAAAATGCCTACAGACAGCCAAGAAAATGCAATAGTTATCTCAAGTACAAACCTCAGCCAGACGAGCTTTACTGGCTTTATCTTTCTCCTTTTCAAGGGCATGCAACTCAACTTCTAGTTGAATCCTTTTCCTTTCAAGGGCGTCAATTTCTTCAGGTTGACTATCTAGTTGAACTCTTACATTTGCACATGCTTCATCTACCAGATCAATTGCTTTATCTGGAAGATGCCGCCCTGTTCAGACAAACAGATTATAATGATTTACAAAAAGCCTCAGAGGAGTTCTTGATCTCTCGAGAATTAAGAGCAGAATATGTTAGCCTTCTTCACAACTTTCCAGAGATATACACAGGTTATACCCCGAATGATCAAGTAATAAACACTCTTTTTGGGATAATTCATACATACTTCAGCTTAATACACCTATTATAGGCAAGTATCAACTTACCAGTGATATATCTACTTGATAATCGGGCAGCAACTACAAGTGCTCTGTCCAATATTCTCACACCATGATGACCTTCGTACTTTTCTTTTAAACCACGAAGAATACTAATAGTGTCTGTCACACTAGGTTCAGCTACATAAACCTGCCCCATAATATCCATAGCAACAAATTTATTAAAACCACTAGAAGGGTGTAAACAGCCAAATTAATACGTCTAATAACCCGACTACGCACTCACTTGCTGGAATCGTCGCTCAAATGCAGCATCTTTCTCCACATACTTCCGGTACTCTTCCAGAGTAGTTGCTCCAATGCACCTAAGTTGGCCCCGAGCAAGCATCGGTTTAAATAAATTGGCAGCATCCATTGACCCCTCAGTACGCCCTGGAAACAAAATTCAATCCGACACGATTACTTCACTACCAAAGCTTAAAGCCAATCCCTGAAAAGGACCTTTAATCAAGGCTAATAACATGTGTAATTGTTGCTAGATCAAATAGGCTAGTCTTACCGGCACCCAGAACCAAATGGATTTCGTCAATAAAGAGAATAACTTTCCCATGGGCTTCTTCTACCTCTTTCAATACAGATTTAAGGCGCTCTTCGAACTCGCCTCTGTATTTGGCACCAGCCACGAGAGCTCCCATATCCAAGGCTATCAATCTCACTTCTAGCAAATTGCTGTTTAAAACCATTTGAAAAATAAAACGAATTAGCGGCTCTGCCAAGCTTGCATTCGGAAGATAATCCCGCAACCCTAAGTCCACCAACACACTGTACGCGCACGGACACACATCCTTCCCCAATTTGGGAAAGCCAACCTACAAACCAAAATTTGCAAACAATATATATTTGTGTGTGTGGGCAAAAGAGCTTACCTTGGTACATCCCCTCGAACAATTCTTTGTGCCAGCCCTTCCACCACAGCAGTCTTTCCAACACCAGGCTCTCCAATGAGCACAGGATTGTTCTTTGTCCTCCGAGACAAAATTCTAACTACTCTCCGGATTTCTTCATCTCTACCAATAACAGGATCAAGCTTCCCAGCATCTTCAACCAAATCGCGGCCATATGTTTTCAATGCCTGAAAATTAGTGTCACCCGACGCAGTATCTACCTTCTTGCCCTCTCCTCTGAGCTTCTCCACTTCGGATTTCACTCTCGCTATACTCACACCTGCCTCTCTGAAGCATTCAGAAATCTGGGAGTCTTCTAGCACTCCAAGAATAAGATGATCTACTGCCAAATGAGTGTCCCCCTTGCTCTTTTGTGAAGACTGAGCACGCCTGATACATTTTATCAACGAAGTGTTAGGAGGAACGCTGTCGGGAGCAGGATCTTGGGATGGGAGTTTTTTCAGGGCCTGTCGAAGGACTCTCTGTACTGCTTCCACAGTTTCCTCTCCACTTGTAGCAGATGAAATCGCTTGACGGAGAATACCCCCTTTATCCTCGATAAGAGCTATGGCCAAATGTACAGGAGTGTATTGGGCGTGACCAGATTCTGTAGCGATCTCTTGACCAGCGGCTAGAGCCTCATTTGTTTTGTGTGTAAATTTGTCGGGATTCATTTTATATTGCGCGGTGTGAGATCGGTTTTGTGCGGTATTATGGAGATCCTTTTTTCTTCCTTGCACCTACTGACTGCATCACCAGCCAGAAACTGATCAGGATTACAAATAAGAAATATAATCTTTAGCATTGCAGAGGAAATATAATCTTTCGCATTGCAGGAAAAGCTCGGCAACCGCGGGAATATGAAAAGATAAATTCGCGAATAAGATGTTATCAGACAATTCTACTTTCAAACTCATACAAATTATAAAAAGTCCAAACTTAGATAAGAGAGAACAAAAAGTAAAGATTTCCGAAGGATTGCCATCACACTCCACTCAGGAATGCCAATTACAGTTTTCACTCGAATATATCAACAATAACGTAAACACCCACAACCAGTCACAAGAATAAATCCTGATCAGTCAAAATATATTAAAACTTTAAAAGCTAGAAACCCTGAAATACATGTGTTGCCATACATTTGGCGGAACGACATGGATAATAGCATGATCAAAATCTCGAATCGTGCTTCCTAAGTTCAACGAATTATAAAAACTACCTCAAGCAAGAGACAAAATATTAAAGACATTCGAAGGATTCGTATCAGATTCCACCCTTCAACCCCAAACCACATTTTTCACCTGAACACCTCCAAAATAATGCAGTTACGCATAAATTACCCTGCATTTCTACCATTATTGTCCTAATCTATCAACCTCCCGCGGAACATTTCAAACACCAGAACATACAAAATCAAACATACGAAGTAACTCTAAACGTTTTGCTTAGAATGCCGACAGATGCAACGTATTGGAAGAAACTCTCAAATCGAGACATCTAATTAACAGAGGCTTTCTTTTAAGCTATTGACAAGAAAATATCATCAAGTAATTCAAATTCCGAGAGCAAAATCTGAAACGCACTACAGCATTAAGTTCAAGGTTTTAAAAATAAAGAACACAACCACGCAATACGCCTGCATTTCTAGGCTATTCCGCCTAATTTAACAGCATTCCGCGAACCATAACCAAAGGCGCGTGCATAGTAGATCAGATAGGAAAGTTTCATTGGTTATTGAGAACTTTCTAAAATCCAAATATCTAGAGACTAAATCTTTTGTTCCTTTTAACTGATCAATACAAATATCCTGAACAAACCTAAGAGAAATAATGGGATTCGAAATGAAAACCCAAAAATCCAGAGCAAGAGCCACGCCATACCTCTTACGAAAACTTTCAAAAGACAATTTCTCAAAATACAGTCCGCTTGCAGCGCAAAATTCTTTAAGCTTCACTATCTGAAAATCGCCGAATGAAAGAAAGCCGATTATCCTTCAGATTTCCACAAATGAATTGAAAAGAAGGAGAACTTAATACTCGCCGGTTGGAATTACCAGGCAAAGCAACCAACGACCCTCATTGCAGAAAGGTAGGGAAGAACATTCGAGATGTTTTGAGAGCGTTCTAGTGGGTTCCGGAGGAGGCTACAACCTTCCAGTACCACTGGTCAGACACGTGTCGGTAAGTTAATGCGACAAGTTTTAATAGATTTTTTCAAAAATATTTATAACCTTCCGTATCAATAATAAACAGACACGTGTCGGTAAGTTAATGTGACATGTTTTAAGAGATATTTAACCTTTGGTATCAATATATAAACATAAAGCAGCGTTAGACTATAATGTAAAAGTGGTTACAAAACGTTTGGGGTAATTAAACAAAATTATATTTCATTTGCATTATTATTAATTTGTTAACATGTTAATGAAATTTTTTATGTGATTTTTTGGAAGATTTATTGATGATGATGATGATGGTGGTTAAGGTTCACTGAGACCAATCTTTGGTCTATCAAACCTAAAGAAAAGAGTAATTTAATTTGATTTAAGATTTTATTCTTATGCTCAAAAAGCTTGGAGAGAAGCTTCATGAGCTCACTATAATTTTGATATCTTAAAAGGTTAGGAAAGTCAGTATTGCAACAAAGATTATAAAATTGAGCTCTAATGTGGTTGTACACGGGGCACTCTAAGAGGAAGTGATTTTCATCCTCGATGTTCATATTCTCACAGAGATGGCAGATCCTTTCCATCCATGGTGTGAGAGAAGCCTCCCAACGACCGTTTCACTATGGAACCTATGGAGCTCATGAGGATTCGTTCTAATCTTGGCCATATTAATTTTCTTCTTTGAGCTAGTTAAAACAAAGAGATACTTTTGATCTTCTAGGGTGGGGTTGATGACCTCCTTATAATATCTTAATTTTCTTTTAGCTGCTATATCTTTCTCACACCACATTTTTTCTTTGAACTTAGAAATAACAATTTTTTTAATGTTATTAATGTTTTGCAATGCAACATTCTCGTCAATCTCCCAATGGTTTGACCAGGCCCTAGTGTCTTTATACCAACCTCATTTGAGCCTTAGGTGGTTTTGGATGAAATTTAAAGCTAGCTTAGGAAGTCTATGGTCTCCTATGCTATTGAGTTTGTGCTTGTACAACAAAAGCCTAGTCATAGCTAAGCTCTCGATAGGGGAAAGACCCACTTCTATAAGGAGAATAGGATAAGGTGTATTTCTTTTAATTTTGAGGTTATACATTATAAAATGCTTATGTATTTGCTCAATCTTTCTCCAAGATTCTCTAGAGATGTTGCAACTCCAAACCTCACACCCATATAAGATAACAGGAGTGACTAAAGTTTCAAAGAGGAACTTCTTTCTATCCCACATTACGAGGTTTGTCGTTTTACAATTATTTTTAAGACCAAAATAAGCTTTCCACCCCCCATTAATCCTTTTCTGAATGCTATAGTTCCAATTGAGCTTGTGATGAATATGAATTCCTAGGTACTTGTAAGAAGACACTTCCTCCAAGTTACTATTTTCATACATAAAATTAGCGTAAGTGTCCTTCTTGAATTTGATAATCATAACTTTTGTTTTGTCAGTATTAACAGACATACCCATGGTAGAGCATAAATCCTTAAGAAGTCTAAGTTGCTTACCAATAATATATTATATGATTTCTACCAAAAAGAAGTTTTTACTTAATTTATTTTAAAAAAAAATTAATAAAATTTTGAATATATTTTTTTTTATTTTAATATTTAAAAAAATTGTTTAAAAAAATCTACAGAATAATCTAGAAATTCTGGTAAGATTATGAAAAATTTCGACAAAGATTTTTGAAAATCTAGGTTACAATCGTTAAATTCAATATTTTGGGTGTTTTAATGTGACACAAGCCTGGAGCTTGCCATACCCAGGATCATCAAATAACCATGCTTCAAAGAATGCATACTCAGCAAACTCCCAAATTAAAACATCAATCATTGGCAAATTCATCAGTCTCCCAAATTAACATGCAGAAGCTTTCTTTCATGTTTATGGTTATAAAACCCTTCCACAAAAATCATTTCTCAAACATCAAATTATTTATCAATCAGATTTTAGATGCTTCAAACAACAATGGTTATGAAAACATCTATACACCTCATCCAAATTTTCTATCATAACTTCCATTCAAACTCTCAATTTTTCATTCATAAACATCACATGTGACTTTTAAAATTGGACTTCTCTTTACAACCAAAAGTCAACAAAATGTATCCATGCTTTAAAAGCGCATTCTACCAAATTCACAATACTGCATTCTGATAGAACTCCATACTGCTACCATCATAACAATCGATCCACATTAACTTTGAACCAAGTATTTGGATTCCAATATAAACCTCTGATCAAATAATCCCATAGCAAATATTTGTTATATCTGCACTTTCTAACATATCACAACAGCGCAAGGAATCAATAAATCTGGATATGCTACAAAAGTGATTACCTCAACAACGCCTCTGCAATTCACCCATCGACTCTACCTGCTTTTAAGTCGAAGTTTAACTGTTTCTGCGCCTTCGATTTCTGTGGGTTATCTCTTTTCAACACTGTGTATAATCTTTGACAAACTTCTTTACAACAGAACGTTCCAATGACACGTTCTCCTCCTTGAAGGGTCCGCCGGCAACCAAACTACGCTTCTGCAACAAATTGCCAGCGCTTCAATTTTTACTGCGCCTTCTTATTCAACGTTCTGTCCATCAGAACATCCAGCATTTTCTTGCTGTCATACATCATTCATATATTTCTTACTCAAATAAACTCGAATTCCAATAGCGCCAATGACCCTGTCTATCACGATTTTTCAAATCCTATTAAAATACTTCCACATCAATCGAACTAGTCAATTCATAAGAGTTTTCTTAATTCAAAGGACCGTTGATATCCCATCAAGATAAACCATACCTGTGATGTCCATTAAAACGCTATCCCTTTCATACCTGTGTTAACAAAAACGCTTGCAAATAAATCGATTTATAAATCTGCATCCTTTGAAATGATTTGTTTCACCTCTACGCTGCTCAAATTCAACCCCTTTATGATTACTGTTATTCTTTTGCAACTGATGCACTTCAGCGAATTTGCCAGATTTGACTTTCCACAATTCTTCAGCGCCTTTTAATCTCAACGATTTTGTCGAATTCGTTGATTTACATTTCAAACCATACGTTTTGATTTCATTTAAACATTTCTCATTCCATTATTAAAATCGACTCACCATTTCGGTCTTGATTCTGATTACTCGCCTCCATAGATCGATCCTTCATTTCATTTGCAGAACGTCCGGTAAATAAAAACCCTGTTTCAATTGACATGATTAAAACAGAACTCAGCGTTAATATTCAAACAGAACTCTGTCTCATGCTTCCCACGATGTATATTTAACTCTGCATTGATTTTCAATGTAATTTCTTGTGGCTTTATGACTACTGTGCGCCCTCACTACCGATCAAAACAGAAAAGCAATTGATTTATTCAACACACACACAGTTTTCTCCTGCAGTTAATAACATCAATTCTTCAGTTCATGTGTAGAGTCACAATACACATTAATTCACCCGGATTTGTTATTCCAACTAACCACTACAATTTCAATATTATATAATATCGATTTCTGCAACCATGTACAGAACCATATCCCAAAATTTATTAAACGCAAACATGTTCACACAGAATCGAATTCAACATACTCATATGTATATAAAAACAAACATTCACAAAGAGCTTTCTATTCATGGCCAGATATGCAAATTTATGGCCCTTTTACAAACTGCCAGAGGCTTACAGCCTTGGCTGTCACTCTCTCCTCACACTCACTCAAATCTCTAATGTCTTTTTCTCTAAAACTCCCTCCTATTTATACAATTTAAAAAATCATTAAATTAAATGCTCAATCCCTTAAAATCCTAAACAACCCCTAAATCTCTCAACATCCCTAAAGGATAGGTTTTTATCCCTAAAATCCTTCAATTTATTAAATTTCCTCATATCCTTTTATTAATAAAAAGATATTTACATAAATCCTCACATTCTCCTATTTAATTCAAATTAATTAATAAAATATTAAAAATCATCACACCCCATATTTACAAATTAATATTATCACACCCCATATTTACAAATGGAGAAAAAAGTCTTGATGCTCGTGCATCATAATGTGTTGAATCCATTTCCACCATAATGAATGAATGAATGATATTTTAATGTCCATGAGACTAAAAATAGTCTATGGGACCACCAACTTGTTTTTTTCCTTCTGCAATTCAATCCTTTTCTTACTCAAATTGATGATGCGCTGACCCAACCTTATAACAGTTCCATCACTGAAAAGACAATGCCACGGAATTGATGCTAACATACTACGGTAACTTTCCCTAATGTCTCTGAAAGCGTCACATTCCAAAATGAAATGTTTTTTTGATTCCACTGCGCCAGAAGTGCAAAAAGTGCATACCCTTTCTTCCCAAGCTTCTTTAGGTCTCTTCCACCGTTCCGTTTCATACCGAAGTTGATGTGAGTTAGTTCTTAATTGAGCTATAAGAACCTTTGCCCTCCACAGAATGCTAGCTCCAATGTATTCTTTTTGTTGGAGATCACAAGTGGGGTTGAATTCTTGAACATAATACTTCTTCTTTCTACCCAACTCTTTTCCCCATATACCCTTACGGAACTTATCCAGCACAAAATTCTTTAATTCCTTGCTATTTGTGGGACATGCATTCAAGTAAATATTCCATTTTTGCATCCATTTGTTGTTTTGTCTCATCCATGATTTCTTTCTTTCACTTATACCTTCATTGAAGATAACTTTCAGCTATCTACCTTCTCCCATTTGCTCCATTCTCTTTAGGTACCTTATAAGACGCACCATGGCAATTGCTTCGATGGGCGCTGCCCCTGTTTCACTCAACATTATCTCATAGGGAACCAAACGTTTTATTTTGAACTTGCTCATGATCAAGTGTTTTTGAATTTTTTCAATTTGTTTCCATTTTGAAACAGAGATGATGCTAGCCCACAATTCACACCCATATAATATCATTGGATAAAATAGGAGTCCAAAAAGTACTTTGATCGTATTCCAATCCCATAACTCTGCCTCTCTACATCTTTTTTGAAGTGCATATAATGCTTTCCACCCTCCTAAAATTCTTTTCTTTCTACAATTCTCCCAATTAAGCTTGTTGTTGAAATCGATCCCGAGGTACTTGTATTCATTTACTTCTTCAAGAATGTTGTCTTGAAAAAAGAACGTATGATGGCTTTGCTTCCTTTTATTAGAGAAAATCATTATCTTGGTCTTACTGGTATTGACAACAATGTTACCGATGAAATGGGAACTCTAGCCCAAATAGACTAAAAAAAACATGAAAAAACGCCCCAAAAACAAAAAGTGTGTATTCCAGAATGCATTTGTTTTTTTCTCAAGGTCAAATTTCACCTTTTTATAAAATTATGCTAAAAACGAAATTGTTTCTTGAAAAAATTATTGAAAAAACACACTCAAAACAAAACGAGTTGATGCTGGAATAACAAACAAAAAAACATTGTGTCACACTTTTGACACATTGTAACAATGGAATTAAAGACAACATATTAGGACATTGAAAAATTGTGAAACTATAAATTTTTTGATAGATGATGTTAAATATAAACAAAATCAAGTTTGAAGGGCTTATCATTTCGAACAATTTTTATCCATGTTGTTAAACATAAAATATCTTGACTCTAAACAACCCTAAAATTGTAATTATTTTCAACCATAACATTAAAGATAAAATTTCGCAGTGCATAAAAACCTTAATGACAAGTTGTAAATCTCAAGTTTTTAAATCTTAAGTTTTCAAGATACTTGAACCATGAAATTATGGAGAAATTATATGACTTAAACAAATTTTAAAAATGAACAAGTAAATGAATTGATTTTACTTTACTTTTTTAAATTTTTTTTTTTTATTTTTTTCCGAAAAGAAAGAAACAATTGTATTATATGTATAAGACAGTGCATTCATCTGCATATAACAACCATAGATGGTAGGATGATAAAACCTATGCATGTGGAGAAAAATGTAACATGTTAACTATCTCCAGCCCATAACTATCTTCAACTATCATTTGAATGTACATTCATATCCCAACTATCATTTGGATGTACATTCATATATGAGCTTTATCAACTTATCTTTAGTTCTGTATCAGCACTATGGTCACATATAAACGTTGATTTTATAGCTACAACATAAAGAAAACAGCTGAGAGTGCTTTGGTATACTTTGCATTTCTATACAAAATCAAGCTCGCTTGATATTTGTCACTGGCTCGCTTGTTCAGTCTTCATAGGCTCGCTTGCATTGCATCTTCTTCTCTGTTTAAAACTTTAACCAGGCTCGCTTGACAAAACTGGCTTGCTTGACATATCTGGCTCGCTTACAATGCAGTTTCATCTCTGTTTAAAATTTTACCAGGCTCGCTTGTATTTATATAACTGGCTCGCTTGCGTAATAGTATAAGGTTCATTTGTCTCATAAAAGGCTTTGTGTTCAGGCTCGCTTGTGAACATGTACTGGTTAATCGGTAAAAAAAAGCAAGAGTGCTTATAGCAGTTGAGAAGGAGAAAAACTACTAAAAAACAAAAAACTCACTATTGTCCCTCATCTTCCTTCGGGCGTTGTATCATGGAATTGGTATCTCCTTTGCCCATACTTTGATATTGTCTATATATTGTGTTGCATAAAACCGTATACCATCTTCAATCCCTGCTTAGATAATAAGTCTGCTCTTGTGTTATTCTCTCGATATATGTGATATAAGGGAGGAGACTCCAGTTTCTCCCATAGGTATTTAGCTCGCTTGAACCAGCCATGGGAGAATATTGAGGATTTAGGACAGAGACCCGAGAAAGTGTCAATGATCAATTTTGAGTCACCATAAATGGAAATTTTATGCATCTTTAGGTTATTTTCAGCTATCAAACCACACCATAATGCCATTAATTCTGCCAGGTTGTTTGTACCTCGACCCCCATTCCAACAAACATGGATCCGTTCCTTTTGTGAGACCTTGAGTCATGCCCCGCATCCCATAATCCCTTCCTGACATGCGCCATCAAAGAAAAGGGCAGGCAATGATATGGGGTGAGGGCGTAACCTTTTAGATTCATCCCGGATGGATTTATTGTTCTGAGTCCTGTCCCTGATCCATCCCATGATTGCACTGTGAATCAGAGGAAGTCTAATCGGAGCATCCTCGAAGATATGCCTATTCCTGCATTTCCACACTTCCCAAATAAAAAAGAAAGGCAAAGATTGATATTGACCCGGCACCATGTCCCATCTATTTGCAGTCTCAATAAAGGTGGATGGTGCCCATTTGGTGCTTAGAAGATTTTTGCTAAAAAGCTCCCATAAGCTTGCAATGTATGGGCATGTAAAAAATATATGGTTAACAATTTCTATATCGCATAGACCGAAAACACACCTACTAGGCCCATGTACCCCGCGTTTCATGAGGCCATCCCACGTTAGTATTTTATTTCTCCACACCAGCCAACAGAAAAGCAGAATTTTGGTCGGGATTCGCCTCTTCCAGAATTTTTCAAAACCAATACAAATGTGGTCCAAAATTAACACATTATTTATATTGGAATATACATTTTTAACCACCAGTGAATTATCCGCCATCTTGCCTGCCCAAATCAGCTTGTCCCCTGCATTGTCGAAGGAAAAACCAATCCGTTGGAGATCCGCTTTGTACTCATTCCATTCCACCGCATCTGTGCCCATGAAACCCAGCTGTTCAACATATTTAAAGATGGGGGCGTTGTATTCCCAATGTGTAATAACCTGTGAGATATATAAAATCCTAGATCTTGATAGAATATGCGTCAATTTGTTATTAAGAAAGGGAATTTTGGTCATTCTATATTTTAAATTATAATTGTTTTAGTTTTAAGAAAATAAAAATTAAAGGGAGCAATTTTGGTCGTTCTATATTTTAAATTATAATTGTTTTAGCTTTAAGAAAATAAAAATTAAAAATTAAAATCTTCTTATATATGTTTGTTTATATTAAAATAAATAAATTATTGTTTTTTTTTTAATATTTTAAATAACAATTGTTTTAATTTTAAAAAAAATAAAATTCAGAAATGAATTATATATATATATATATATATATTTTTTTTCGCCCACCAGGGGCCAGAGGCAGGCTGGACAGCCCTCGACGGCGTCGCCCGGTCGGCCTCTGGCCCCCAGCTGGGCGGAGGGCGATTCCAATATTCACCCCCGGTTGGGCGGAGGGTGATTCCGAGAATCACCCTCCGCCCAACGGGGGGTGAATATTGGAATCACCCGCCCGGCCCAAAGAAATCCAGTACTCTCACGCAGTGGGAGCCGGGGCGGGCCGAACGATGCGTCCAAGGCTGAAGCCTGCCTCGACCAGAAGCTAGGCGCTTGGCTTACACAACCCTCGATAAGATCACGACAGCACCGACCCCATTTGGGTGGAGGGAGATTCTTAGAATCACCATCCGCCTGGTCTGGCGGCACCATCGAGAGCTGTCCAGCTTGCCTCCGGCCCCCGACTGGGCAGAGGGTGATTCTCGAAATCGCCCTCCACCTAGCCGTGGGCCAGACACAGGCTGGAAGCCCTCGACGGTGGCGCCCGGCATGCCTCTGACCCCCGGCTGGGCGAAGGGTGATTCCGAGAATCACCCCCGGCTGGGCGGAGGGAGATTTCGAGAATCACCCTTGGCTGGGAGGAGGTGATTCCGAATATCACTCCCGGCAGGACAGAGGGCAATTCCGAGAATCACTCCTGGCTGAGTGGAGGGTGATTCTGAGAATCACCCCTGGTTGGGCGGATGGAGCTGCCTGGCTTGCCTTTGGCCCCGGCTGGGTCGGGGGTGATTCTCGGAATCACCCTTTGCCCAGCTGGGGGCTGAAGACAGGCCGGGAGGCACCGTCGAGGGCTGCCCAGCTTTCCTCCGACCCGCGGCTAGGTGTAGGACAATTCTCGGAATCGCCCTCTGCCCAACCGGGGGTTGGAGACAGGCTAGGCAACCCTCGATGGTGCCGCCCAGCCGGCCTCCAACCCCCAGTGGAGCGGAGGGTGATTCCGAGAATCTCCCTCTGCCTAAGCGGGGGTCGGAGGCCAGTCGAGTGGCGCCATCAAGGGCTGCCCAGCTAGGGGCCGGAGGCAGGCTGGGCAGCCCTCAACAGCGTCGCTCGGCCTGCCTCCGGCCCCCGACAAGGCGGAGGGTGATTCCAAGAATCACCCCCAGCTGGGTGAAGGGTGATTCCGAGAATCGCTCCCGGCTAGGCGGAGGGCGATTTCGAGAATCACCCCCGGCTGGGCGGAGGGCGATTCTGAGAATCGCGCTTGGCTGGGCGGAGGCTGGCCGGGTGGCGTCGTCGAAGGCTTCCCAGCCTGCCTCCGCCCAACCGGGGGTTGGAGAGAGGCCGAGCGACACCGTCAAATGAAGTAGATTGGGTTTTGGATCTATTTTCAGGTTCAGGTAAGTTTTATTATGTTGTGGTCCTGTGTTTTGATAAATTGGCTTACCAAAAGACAAGGCAACATCATAACTAATCTTTAGAGTTCCAGGATCTTGTCCTCCTGTTCTCAGAGAGAGATCTCTCAAATTATTTGTTTGCAAACGTATATCTTGTTTTCTTTTAAGTATTGATTTTAGACTAGTTATTAAGTGCAAGTTGTTTTGTTTGTTTATTTGGTTGAATTGGTCAGCAAAACATGAAAGGTCTAGGTAGTATAGATAGAAAGAAGAAGTGTCAGTTTCATTGGGCAGTGGAGTCAAGAAGATGTTTATGACAAGCTCATCAATGAATATGGAATATCAAAGGGAAAATCTAACTTGGCCACAGGATCCTTTAGTTTTTGTGAATGAGATGGACATCAATGATTTGAAAATAGAGTTTGAATTCTCAACAAAGGGAACTTAAAAACATAACTTGAACAATAAAGAGGTATTTGATAGACAACGCTAACCATGGATTATACAAACCACACTTTAAGCAAATAATGATTTCAAGACAACTTTCAAAATGAAATCTAAGATTCGGGAGCACATCCAATTTCCTCAAAGATTTTATTTCAAAGGACTTAGAAAACATTAAAGATTCACTGATAATTGCAATCATAAAAGAGGGAACACCTAAAACATCTATGATTACAACTGTAAAGACCTTTAAAACAATTGTTCAAGCAGGGACAAAGGGTATGATCAAAACAGACCTCCTTGGCTAACTGTAAACAATGGTACTTTAAAGGGAGACTTCAAAAACAGTTTTCAAGTGGCAGCAGACAAGCAAGGAAAACCATAAATCATGCTGAAACCAACTATTTGAACTATTAGAGAAATAAACAAGCATAAGGACTAAAGAGAAAGATTAAAGACTCTAAAATACCTCAGCAAAAGAAAACATAAAACAGTGAAGGATAAATAGGTCTAAGGTGCTTCCAGGAGTCATTTCTTAGCCTAAATTTTTCATCCTACTGTAGTAAGAGTTTATGAAACATAATGAAGACAGGAAAAACATCAAACAGTTCAGAATACATCGCCAACAACCAGGCTCAGGGATCCAATGATAGAGCCTTCTCAAGAACAAGCATGTCAAAACATAATCCAGCTTCCAAGACTTCAATTTCTTCTTTAACTTCAGACAGACTATGTATTATTTCAGAGAGTTTCATTGTTACAACTAGTAACCAACCAACAACCTCTCATCTTCTTCAAAAGTATTTATAGAAGAAATGAGGAGGTGGAAGAGTTTTAGGATTGAAGTGTAATTAATTCTACACTAAATGCAACTCCTAGCCTTGAAAACCATGCAAGGCATAAGGCAGGAAAGCATTCGATTTACAACTCTGTTTCATTAACTCTGTTTTCTGTTTTTTAGGCTTAATGGGTGAAAAGATTGACCTTAAGGCACTTTCTTATCTTTATAATAACTCTATTGACAGTTTAAAATATGTTCTTTTTTTTAAAATAACTGTTCAGCTGTTTTTAGGCAAATATCTTCTGACTGGGCAATAACGATGCCTTCATTTGATTTATTGATGCTGCAGGTGGCACTTTTGGTAGCTAAAGAGGATTCAATTAGCCTCTGATGTGGTAGTGGATGCCTCTTTTGCTGATATTTTCCTCTGTTTTACCTTAAAACACTTTTAATCTGCTTGTGGTCTTTGTTTAGGCTTAATTAGCCTTGATCTTCATCTTCGAGTCTTTTATTCCTTGCTAACTGTGGATTAGGCCTTTGATTGTTGAATTTGTGCCTTAATCCCTTTAAATTCTGATCAAAATCTTTAATTCTTCACTTTATGCTTTCATCATGTGTTTTTAACGCTGATACTCTTCAATTAATGGATTCTGACTGTGTTTGCATGTTTGCAGGTGCATAGAGGGTTTCATGATATCACCAATGCTCATGAGGCACGAGTAAAAACATAATTTGAACCCTGTAGATTTCTTTTCTTCGTGAATAATGGCCTGTGGATCGTCATCCCTAGCCTTTGCATTATTTTTAAAACTATGGGAAAACCCATATATCCTGCACAAAACAAAAAAAATTATAAAAAACCTGCGAAAAATAGGTTCAAAGACTGCTTTGGAGGTTTGGGCACGAGAGCAAATCGGAACCGTTGGATTAGAATAATCAACGGTTGAGATTAATCGGTGGGGTCGCTTGGGAAAATAGGTGGATGGAAAATGCACAGGGGCGAAATTAAGTCAGGACCATCCGATCTCAGAGATCAACGGTTGAGATTTAAGCCGAAAATAACATTGTGGAGGACAGCGGTTTGGCGGAAAACCATTAATGCTTTTCGCACGGGCTCTGGGAGGGTAGGCAGTATTCAAAAAAAAAAAAAAACGTGATTCCATACATCCTTTGACACGTGTATTTTGAAAACCGCCTATTTCACGTAGTTTTTTGGTGTTAACTCATGGGCGCAAAAATTTTGTGAAACGCATTGTCCGCTGTCGGATCGGAGGCTCCAGATCCGACGGTGCGGATCGCACGCGATAGGGAAGTTGCACAAGCGGGGAAAGTAGTGGGGTTGCAGGATGACGTGTGGTCTTTTGTCGTGGAGCGGGCGGGTTAATTAGCTATCGGGTTTAATCCCGATCATCGGATTTTTCTGACAGACGGTCAGGATTAAAAGAGGAGATGGGTTATATTAACGGAGGAAAAGGTAAGGCAGGGGATCGGGTGGAAGGAAAAAGCGCGATGACCGTTGATCTCTGTAGATCAACGGTTGATATTCATCTTAAAATTGAACCGTCGGGGCAGAAAAATAAAGGAAAGAAGGGTTCGGAGGAAGGGTTTTAGGCCTTTAGCGCCCGATTACGGGGCTTCGGCCACATGGAGGTTAGGGTTAACGGACATAAGCACCGAGGGGCTTAATTCTTTATAAGCGCAAAAGATTGTTTTAGGGCCAAAAATAGTGTTTTTTAAGCCAAATTGAGGGTTCCGATAGGCTAAAGGGAGGGCTTTAAAACCAAATAAAGGGGAGATATAAGGTTTTAAAGGGGAGTTTGATGATTTTGAAGGTTAAAATGAAGGTTTATAGAGGATTTTTATGAAGGAAATGAGAATGAAAATGGGGTTTATTTATGAGTAAATGAGGAGTGAAAATGATGAAAAATGGGGGTTTAAGCAGTCTTTCTCATGACAAACAGCAAGTTCTTTAGGATAATGAGGGAAACAGCAGTGAAGATTAACTCAAATGGTAAAGATCTTCTTAAGACTTTAAGAACTAACAATTTGAACATGAATTGTTTCTTAAAGGCTAAAAGAGATTTAGCCACCATTTGATATGGCAAATTTTATAGGTGGCTAACAGTGGCTCCACATGGGGATGGCATCTTCGTGAATATGTCAAGAATCTTCAGCTATTTATCTCTAGCTTTTCAGCAAACCAGTGCCTTATCCATTAGGCTGCAACTTTCTTTTCTTTTGCTGATCTTCTTTTGATTGATGATATCTGCAGCAATCTGAAACAATGGAATTCTATCAAAACAACATCTCTAGCTACCCACTCCTAAAGATTCTAACATTTTCTTCTTCTTTTAGAGTGCATTTGGACTAGCAAACTCTCTTCATCAACATTTTATTCTTTTATTGAAAACATAAAACTAGTCTAAGTCTACTCTTATTTCTCCATGAGTTCAGATTAAGTTGTTGAACTCATAAGTTTCTCTACCTAACTACTATATATTAGGATTAGACTGTCTGACAGACCTTTATTCTCTAAATTCTAAAACATGAAATTTAAAAGCAGCCAAGCCAGGACTAAGCAATCTGACTTGTTGTTGATCTATGGCATAAAAACAAGCTGCACATAGACTAAAATTTGCAGAAAATTAAAAACAAAACAGTGAAGGCTCGAGGTCTGAAAATCAAAAAACATCCTTCATTATTTCTTCAGCTTTGTTTTTGAATTTGTTTGAGCTGTCTTTTTTTCTGTCTTGGTTCAAGTTTTGAGCTGTTTAGAACCAGTTCTTCATCAATCTCAAAGGTTCAGATTTTGAGCATGTTTGAACCTTCTTTCTTCTATTCTAATCTACCTTACTGATAAGCCAAGATTATGTTGTTTGGCTGATCTAATTCACTAACCTATCAGCAGTAAATTGAAAAACTAATTAGTCATGATTAGGCTATATGACTAACTAGAAGTGTGTTTTTAGGAGTGGCATTTGACCTTGAACACTTTCAGACTTTGTCTCTCTTTTTGGTATGGGGCTATACCTTTCTTGTTTTCATTTGCCCTCTTTTCTTTTCTATTGTTTTTGCATTTTTCTAATTCTAACTTTGAATGCAATGTTTAAACAATGATATTTACCATGAAAAGGTAAAAAAACTTTGAAACTCATGACTCTTGACAAAAGTAATGCCTAAGCATCTTGTCATTGACATGACCTCCATATAGATCTTCTCCATTCGATTCTTTCAAGAAAAATGCATTATGACTCCTCTCAGCATGAATAATATAGGGTCCTTTCCACCAGTTCTCAAACTTGCCATGTTTTCCCTTCTCTTCCCTTCTTGAATCCCATTTAAGAACCACATTTCCAACTCGGAAATTGTTTGCCTTAGTCCTTTTATCAAATAGTTTCTTGATATTTTCTTGGACTAGTTGTGTTCTTTCATAGACTTATTCTCTGGACTGCTGTAAATGAATTGTTTGGTTGATTCTTCTTTGCATATCATTTTGCTCAGTTTTCACTTCTTGGAGGAGTTTCATGACTAGAACTCCTAATGATTTTGGGAATACTGCATCCATGCCATAGACCAGCTGATAGGGGGACATGTTTATTGACTTCTTTGTAGTTAATATATCAGCCCATAAGGCATGAACCAGCTTACTGTGCCATGATTTCTGATTCTGCTCCAACAGCTTTTTGATGATATTGATGAGGCTTTTGTTGGAGGATTCAACTAATCCATTCCCTTGGGCATAATAGGCAGTAGAATGGCCCAAGGTGATGTGGTATTTGTAAAAAAAATCAACCATTATTTTAGACTTGAAGGCAGCAGTATTGTCTGTTATGATTTTTCTAGGACAACCAAATCTGGATAGGATGTTTGTTTCTAGAAACTTGATAATGACAGAGTCAGTAGCATTCCTAGATGGTATGGCTTCTATCCACTTGGTAAAATAATCAGTGGCAGTGAGGATCCACTTATGTTGGGCTGATGAAGATGGTTGAATTTCCCCAATGAAGTCCAAGCCCCATTGTTGAAAGGGTGCCTCAACACTGATGGGATGTAAGGGTAAGGGAAGGAGCTTTCTTTTGCCATCAAAAATTTGGCATTTATGGCAAGACATGACTAACTTTTGAGTGTCTGAGAAAAGGGTGGGCCAATAGTGACCAGATTTGAGGATTTTGTTCGCTGTGGTCTTCCAGTAGAGGTGTCCTCCACATTCTCCTTCATGCAGCTCATGCATGATTTTTCCTGCATCATCCTCAAGTAAACATTTAAGCAAAATTCCAACAACATTTTTCCAATATAATACCCCATATAATATGCAATAATTCAAAGTCTTCTGTTTCAAAAATCTATCTTTAGTTTTAGATAAAGAAGGAGGGGCATTTAGATATAAAAGCACATAAATGATGTCAGCATACCAAGGAGAATTCATAAATGTTTCTTCAATGTAAGGAGCAATGAATTCTTCTATTGATTCCAACACATCCACCATGTTCATATCTAGTGCTTGGAAGTTTGACTCAACCATGAGTTTTGCTAATCCCTGCCCTTTAATCAGTTTGGTGGGCCTGATTTCTAAGTCATATTCAAGAATAGTAGCAATCCATTTTCCCCTTTTACCATCAGGGTCTTGACTTAGAATATCCTTGACAACAGTATGTGGAACAAAAGCAATTATGTGAGAGTGTAAAATGTAGACTCTAAAGTCCTTTAATGCTTTCACTAATGCTAAGACTTGCTTTTCCATGATGTTATATTTGAGAATATCATCTTTTAAGGCCCTACTAAAAAAGGATATTGGTTGTTCTTGCCCCAAATCATTCTTTTGAAGTAATACTGCAGCTATTGTATGTTTAGATGCAAAAGAAAAGATATAAAATTCTTTGGTGAAATCTGGCCTAATCAAGACTGGTGTTTGAGTGAGACCTTGTTTAACCAATTCAAATGATTGTTTAGCTTGTGTAGTCCATTTCACACCTACCTCTTTCTTAAGCATGTTTATAATGTTTCTTAATAGCTCAGCAAGGTTGGGGATAAACCTCCTCAAGAAATTAATCTTCCTAATGAAAGATTGTAATTCTTTGAGGCTTCTTGGATGGCTGATTTTCAATATGCCATCAATCCTTTTAGGGTCTACTTTGATTCCCTCTTCTGAAATAATGTGACCAAAAATTTTACCTTCTTGGAGACCAAAGAGTGTCTTTTTGGGGTTCAAAGATAAGCCAAATTTCCTACATTTTTCAAAAACTTTTCTTAAGTGAATCAAATGTTCTTCATCAGTCTTTGAGAAAATAGTTATGTCATCAAGGTAAATGATTATAAAGTAGCCAATATCTTCTGAGAAGGCTATGTCCATGGCCCTTTGGAAGGTGGCCCCTGCATTCATCAAACCAAATGGCATTTTGACATACATAAAGGTGCCCCAAGGTGTAGTAAAAGCAGTTTTGTGTTGATCACTTGGGAGCACTAACACCTGATTGTAACCTGAGAACCCATCCAACAGTGATATTCTTTTTGACCCAACTACCCTTTGAAGTATATGGTCCTTCTTGGGCAAGGGGTAATTTTCTTTCAGTGAGGCTCTATTTAGATTTCTAAAGTCAATGCAGAGCCTGATTTCCCCTATCTTCTTCCTAACAGAAACTAAGTTTGACACCCACTCTAAATATCTAATGGGTACTATAATCCAAGCATCATACATCTTTTCAATTTATTTTTTAACTATAGGAAATAAAACAGGGTTTATCCTCCTTAGTTTTTGTTTGAAAAATTTCTGATTTTCCTTAAGAGGAATTTTGTGTTGAATGATGCTAGTGTCATAAGATTTCAGATCTTTGTATCCCCAAGCAAACACATCTCTAAACTCTTTGAATAGCTCTATGTATTGCAATTTTATATGAGTTGGGAGAGTGCTGGACAATTTGATCATCTTGGGTTCTGTTAGGCTGCCTATGTTATATTCTTCTACATCTGTTTCCATAGGCTCCACTCTTGGTTCTTTGGCTACATCATTAAAGTCAAAAAGGTGTTCTAAAGGTGTGAGACCTCTTGGAATTGTATCATTCTTGCATTGTAAAACTTCCAAGTCTTTCTGGTCTATGTTGTCAATCAATTCTGCTTCAAAAATATTCTCACAGTGATTTATATGAGCAGAATATGTCTTTTCTGTTTCTAGGATTTGTTCATTATACAAACAGTTTTCTTCATGGCCGGTTTAATGTTGGTATGGCAAAATCATTTTCTGAGTTTAGGAAATCATCTATGTGTTTGTCAGTGTCAAACACTTGCCAGTGGTCCTCATTGTCAGGCACTGCAGGCCTGTGTTTTACCTTTACACTAAGCTGTTCATTTATCTGAGGTATTTGGCAATTGCTGGCATTGAAGGCAAGTTCATTTGCTAGATAATTTTGTGCTCTTGGAATGAAAACGAATTCATATTTTTCAAAGGTATTTAATAAATCAAGAGTAGCATTTCAATATTCTCTAAGTCTTGGGTTTTTAGCTGAATATTCTCCTTTGATTTGTCTTATGATAAGTTCAAAATCTCCTAGGATTGATATTTTTTGGGCTTCTAGTTGTTTGAGCAACTGTAAGCCAAGGAGAAGGGCTTCATATTCAACATTATTGTTGGTGCATGGAAAATCTAGTTTATATGAATAACCCTGATTTGTATTTTGAATCCATACACCTATCCCTGCACTTGTTTGATTACAAGACCCATCAAAGTTTATTGTCCAAAGTATCTCTGCCTCATTTTCATTTTCTTGTTGTTGTTGTTTGCTAATGTTTTGTATCTGATTTGAGGGAAGTTTTGATTGTTCTGGTAAATTGATTTCCTCTTCGTTTTCCTTTTCTTGTTCAATGATTGGGTCTTCATTGTACAAGATAAAGGAATCTAAACTTGATTGAATGGAATAGATTGGAGAGTTGTTTGGTTTATCTATGTTGCTCACCATGTATTTCATGTGGGATTCCCTGTATAATCTTATTTTTTGGTTAAAATTTGGGATGGTGGCATAAGACATGTCCATTTGAAGGCTCCCCTAAAGTTTGGCTCCCCATGATCTTGATAAAAGCATGCCATACTTTGGGGAATGTCAGCTACTACTATGTCCATAACTAGACTCTTGGCAGGGATCTGAGATAAGTTTACACACAAATCTTTAATTAAACCCAAGCATTTGACTGTGCTTGAATCAAAAGAATATAGATCCTTGTGTGGTTTAGTAATTTCTAAGCCTAAGCTTTCCATTACTACCTTGGGCATAAGATTATGTGAAGCTCCAGAGTCTAACATGGCATTATGTAATATCTTATCATGTATATTCAAACTGACATAGAAGGGAGGGATAGCTCCTTCTTGATATTTTCCTTCTACTTCTGGACCAAATAACAACTCAGGTTTATCATCTGTCAAGTTTAAAGTATCAGTGTCACTTCCTAAGTTCAAAGCTTTCAAAACTTGGTTTTTGTACACTTCTTGGGTTACTAGTTCAATTAGAGGGATGGTAATTTTTATCTTTGCAATCTCTCCCTCAAGGCTGAAAGGAACTATTGATTATGTCATATTTACATCTGTTTTTTCAATTGAATTCCTTTTAGCAATTCTGATTTGCTGAACTTTGTTTGGACTGCTATTTGGGACAATTTTGTTAGGGCCACTAGTTGAAGTGCTAGGGCTGCTTTGTTCAACATTTGGCTGGCTGCTTTTCTCTTTGTTTGAATCCGTTTTCTTAGCCAAAATGTTGGGTTTTTCTGCTATTTTCTTAGGCTGGTTTTTGCATTTTTCCTAATAGCAGTGCTAGTGTTTTTATCTTTTGAATTATGTAGGCTTCCTTTACTTCTAATATCATATTGTTTGTGTACCTCCATGATTGCATTCTCAAACCCCAACCTATAATCTTCAGAATCCTCATAAGTATTTTCATCTTGTTCTGAGGAGAAGAAACCTTGTTCTTCTTCAGTGAGGAAGACATCATCCTCACTGTCTGATCCAATCAAGTTTACATGATTTTCTCCCAATCTTTCAATCTCCCTTTCTTCCTCATCTTGATCTACATAGTTTTGTTGAAAGGGAGGTCTAATCTGTTGGTCATTGTCCCTTTGTCTATCTTGATTGTTTTCTCTTCTAAAATTCTGATTTCTATTTCTGTTTTGGGGGTTGTTCTGATTGTCTCTTGGTTGTGTCTTTCAAGTATGCTCATCTTTTTCATCATTTCTTCCATCATCCTTTCCATTTTTTAGCTAGATGTGGGGGGTGCAAATTCCTCCCTAAATGATACTTTCCTTTCATTCCTCATCCTCGCTCTTTTCTCTATTATATTTACTTCCACAGCTAGAGCTCCTTTCTGCGTGTCTTCTAAAGTCGAGGGGTCTCTTTCTCTTAACTGATAGGCCATTTCAGGATCAAATCCTTTAGGAAATTTGGCCAAAGCTGAGCCTTGTGGAGGTTTCAAGTCTGGGGGAAGGGCATTATAAACACTATTGAACCTAGTGCAATAAGCTTGATCACTTTCTCCAGTGTTTCTTTTGTGGTTGTTGTAGTTTGAAAGTATTTGGAGAGGGTTTTTCTTAATTTCCCATTTGTTTAAGAATAACTGATGAAGGGCTTGGAGGTCATTAATACTATTAGGGGTTAATCCTTTGAACCATTTCCTTGCTTCTCCCCCTATACTTTGAGCAAACAATCTGAGTTTGACAGTTTCATCATCAATCTCATTTCTGTCAAAATAGTCATTCATCTTATCCACATGTTGTGAAGCAGTAGTAGCAACACTGGTATCATATAATGGTATCTTGGACTGATAGTCCTGTGGCAGATTGACTAGAGGTAAAGGAAGGACTAGAGGGGAATACCATGTTGCCATGATAGGAGGTTGTGGAAAAAGTGGGAGGTTTACAGGTGGAGGATGTAAAATGGGAGGGGGTTGATGGAATGGTGTGGTTTGAATAGTGGGTATATGAAGAACAGATGTGGATTAACCAGGAAGAGATTGTTGAGCGGATCTTGGATGAGAGAAACCAAAATTATGAAGGAAATTTAAATTAGGTGGAGTAGTTTCTCTACTACCATGATGTTCACCTCTATCTTGGGATGGAGGTGAAGACTCAAAATCTATCTGATCTATATCATCAAGTGACTTAGTTCTGAATGGGTTTCTTAAGTCAACTTGTGAATCTTGTAGAGCTGTAAGGTTTTTAGGAACAAAATTATCTCTTTGGATTGGTCTGACAATAGTTGAAGCTTGAGCCTTAGAAGACTTCCTAAGTATGCTTTCAGGATTATCAACTATCTCAGGAGGGTTTGGGTCAGGATAGGCTCTAGTATGAACTCTTCTAGAAGCCACTATGCTATGTTTTCAGACCCAACAACAAGAAAAGTTTAACCAAATATGACAATATTCAGTAGGCTAACTAATCTTTAGCAAAAAAAATTTAATCCTCAAAGTCTTCTTAATTGAGTTTGTATAATGTTATGAAAATAATGGGTTTCCTAGTGGAGTCTTTAGGTCTATTTAGGATTGTGGAGTCACCAGGTGGAAAATTTTTAGCTTTTTGTGAAGGTAAAATGTTTTATGGTTCCACCACCATGTTTATTATGAAGCCAATCTAAAATATTTTTTGGAATTTCTGAGTTTTTACAATCCTATGGGTTATGAAAGTGTCCTAAATCTGTTTCAACACTTAGCTACGGTGATGAGACAAACAAAGTTTACTCTTATGGCTTAGCTAGCTGATTCCTTCAAGGTTTGATAAGGCTTCTATGAGAATCCTAAGGGTTTACTTAATTTGTCACTGATTCAAATAAGTCCTATCATAATTACCATTATGCTTAGTAGTGCTTAGAAGAAAGCTACTTATACTATACTGGACAGTGAGTGTTTTGTTTTAAGGATTTTACTCAGTGTCCCATCGTGATTGTCATTATGTTGTGGTCCTGTGTTTTGATAGATTGGCTTACCAAAAGACAAGGCAACATCAGAACCAATCTTTAGAGTTCCAGGATCTAGTCCTCATGTTTTCAGAGAGGGATCTCTCAAATTATTTGTTTGCAAAGGTATATCTTGTTTTCTTTTAAGTATTGATTTTAGACTAGTTATTAAGTGCAAGTTTTTTTGTTTGTTTGTTTGGTTGAATTGGTATAACAAAACATGAAAGGTCTAGGTAGTATAGATAGAAAGAAGAAGTGTCAATTTCATTGGGCAATGGATTCAAGAAGATGTTTATGACAAGCTCATCAATGGATATGGGATATCAAAGGGCAAATCTAACTTGGCCACAAGATCCTTTAGTTTTTGTGAATGAGATGGACATCAATGATTTGAAAAGAGAGTTTGAATTCTCAACAAAGGGAACTTAATAACATAACTTGAACAATAAAGAGGTATTTTATAGACAGGGCTAACCATGAATCCTACAAACCACACTTTAAGCAAATAATGATTTCAAGACAACTTTCAAAATGAAATCTAAGATTCGGGAGCACATCCAATTTCCTCAAAGATTTTATTTCAAAGGACTTAGAAAACATTAAAGATTCACTGATAATTGCAATCATAAAAGAGGGAACACCTAAAACATCTATGATTACAACTATAAAGACCTTTAAAACAATTGTTCAAGCAGGGACAAAGGGTATGATCAAAACAGACCTCCTTGGCTAACTGTAAACAATGGTACTTCAAAGGGAGACTTCAAAAACAATTTTCAAGTGGCCGCAGACAAGCAGGAAAAACCATAAATCATGCTGAAACCAACTATTTTAACTATTAGAGAAATAAACAAGCATAAGGACTAAAGAGAAAGATTAAAGACTCTAAAATACCTCAGCAGAAGAAAACATAAAACAGTGAAGGATAAACAGGTCTAAGGTGCTTCCAGGAGTAATTTCTTAGCCTAAACTTTTCATCCTACTGTAGTAAGAGTTTATGAAACATAATGAAGACAGGAAAAACAACAGACAATTCAGAATACATCACCAACAGCCAGGCTCAGGGATCCAATGATAGAGCCTTCTCAAGAACAAGCATGTCAAAAAATAATCCAGCTTCCAAGACTTCAATTTCTTCTTCAACTTCAGACAGACTATGTATTATTTCAGAGAGTTTCAGTGTTACAACTAGTGACCAACCAACAACCTCTCATCTTCTTCAGAAGTATTTATAGAAGAAATGAGGAGGTGGAAGAGTTTTAGGATTGAAGTGTAATTAATTCTACACTAAATGCAACTCCTAGCCTTGAAAACCATGCAAGGTATAAGGCAGGAAAGCATTCGATTTACAACTCTGTTTCATTAACTCTGTTTTCTGTTTTTTAGGCTTAATGGGTGAAAAGATTGACCTTAAGGCACTTTCTTATCTTTATAATAACTCTATTGACAGTTTAAAATAAGTTTTTTTGTTTAAAATAACTGTTCAGCTGTCTTTAGGCAAATATCTTCTGACTGGGCAATAACTATGCCTTCATTTGATTTATTGGTGTTGCAGGTGGCACTTTTGGTAGCTGAAGAGGATTCAATTAGCCTCTGATGTGGCAGTGGAGGCCTCTTTTGCTGATATTTTCCTCTGTTTTACCTTAAAACACTTTTAATCTTCTTTTGGTCTTTGTTTAGGCTTAATTAGCCTTGATCTTCATCTTCGGGTCTTTTATTCCTTGCTGACTGTGGATTAGGCCTTTGATTCTTGAATTTGTGCCTTGTTGAGGAGGTAAATCCCCTCTGCAGATAGAGGCGATCCCTACTAGCCCAGACCGGGTCTAGCAACAATCATACATGCTATAGTACAGGTTCCTAATTGCAATAAACCGACTAGCGATGAAGGCTTACCTGGAATCCAATGTCGTTGCTTGTAGAAGAGGTGGCGCTCCCGTTCCTTGGCCCTGGTAGATCACGATCCCCACAATCTCCGTGATAGGACACCTGCACATGCGAGAAACAAAACAAACGCAAGCATAAAATCCAGTAGATGCAACTATATGTCAGTCAGAAAGGACATA
This sequence comes from Pinus albicaulis, assembly GCA_034641835.2. NCBI lineage: Eukaryota > Viridiplantae > Streptophyta > Pinopsida > Pinales > Pinaceae > Pinus > Pinus albicaulis. Next base: position 1,700,868,913 of record CM076580.1, on the reverse strand, counting down.
ACTCATTATCATAACAACAAGAGTGGAACCATAACCAATAGTCGTTCATTAATAATCAATCAAAGGAAAATTACAACCATAGTTCTGACGCTGAATTCTCCTTCGGCGGGTCGCCAGCAGAACACGTCTCGAAAAGCCTGTTAATGATGGGACAAACTCTCTCTTCAACTCTTGACAATAGTCTCCTTGCTTGAAATTGGCATTAAGGGAATTATGGAGGCTCTTGCAGCATAAGGCTCTTGGAAATTTGGGAACTTGAAGACTAGCTTGCAATGGAGATGGGCAAGCTTTTATAGATGGAGGAAGGGGAGTTGGTATCCCTATAATCATGGGATTGGCCCTATCATCAAGGAAGCTTCCATGAGAGGTGGCAAACCACTTCCTCTCCATGGAAACCCGTAGCCAAACCTCCCAACTCAAGATAGATATCAGTTCCTGGATCAGTTAGGACGAATCTTCCGCCATTTATTTTTAAAAAACAATCCTTAAATTGGTTGGCGCGAATGCGACTCTGGGACAGAGCGCCAACTGGCGCAGCCTCTTTGAAGCATTTTCTCCATTGGTGCGGGTGCTGAACTGCCTGCTCGCGCCAATGCTAAAAGGGCCATTTTAAGGGTTTTTCACAAGGATATGTCTTCAGGGCAATTAAAGCTCTTATTCAGAGGGATGTCATGAAAGTGGTTCCAAGGCATGTCACTGCTCACAGGTCACGAAATGAGTCCTCCAATGTGCGGGACGGGGATTGCAGGGACGGTGACAAATTACTTTGTAATAGATGCCCCCTAAAGCATGAGGCCCGAGAGAGAGAGAGGGGTGAAATGCTTTACGAGAACGTGTCCAACTGAAAACTCCATCGTCGGAAAACCTACGTGAAGAAATACAACTGATATCTCAGATACATGATATATATGTCGTATGGGCGCAGCCATCCATAGCAGAGTATACGATAATCTAGATCTAAGGCATGGACGCAGCCATTTAGAGAAGATCGATAAATAGACTCAGGTATGGTCGCAGCCATCCAGTAAGTGAGTCATGTAACTAATCATAATAATCCACAAAATCGCAACCTGGATTACAACAGACACAATCCAGAGTCTTGCGCTCCATCTCGACCCGATCAAAGTACAAGTTCAAGCATGCGAATAAATGAGCTAAATTCGAACATGCAAGAGCATCGTCTGATTACCAGCCAATGATGAAAGTTGTTAACAGACGCGAGAGGTACCACCAATAATGACGATGGCCCTCAAGGTACTACAAGTACAATCTACGGTATGTGAATCAAGGAAATGGCGTCGAACACCCATAGAATCATTCGATCGGAGGCCAGTGATGAAAACCTCGCGTTGAATGCAAAGAACCTGCCATTGAGGCATGCAGGCTCCAAGGCACCAGAAGAGAGTCTCTAGATCAACTTCCCGGATAATGAGCTGAAGTCGACAGGAAGTGACCTTGATCAAAGGTGGGCCATAATGTTTCCCACATCATCAATACGAGACAGAGGAACATAATGTTTTTGTGAATCACGATCAGATGAGAATCAGAGGGAGGTTGATACTTGCAGAGGTCAACTTCTCTTGAACATATAAACGGCACGACAGTGGATTTGGCAGCATTTGACATCAACGGATCAGAGGTCATGGCGACGAGGCAAAGAACAGATGAGAGGTCATAAGGGATTACCCAAACCCATGGAGGCAAGTGAGAAAACGAGATGAGATGTCCCCAACCCGACACGAATGCAGACAGGTGCCATGTTCAAGAGCGACATACTACCGACACGACAATGATGCTGGTTCCATTTTTTCCCCACCATTTATGGCGAGTACCCCAATTATTTTTGATAACAAGCTTGAAGGGGATAGCATATGCTTGTGATGTAAGTCCATCCTAGTACATTTAACGAGCCCTAGGAAGGAGCGACTCGAGTAGCGTCATTTCAACTGAATCCGATGTCATCAGGGTTTAACGAGTATGACAAAGGAAGAACTCGGCGTCTTTTCATGTTTAGAGAGTTTGAAAAGACAGCTGAAAAGTAAACTCCAGAGGTCCCTTTTCGTAAATAGTTCCTCAAATCCGAAAAGGTAGAAAACAATATCCGAGAAAACCTCCTAGTCGCGATAGGCTAGGGTATCCCTTTTTCGTAAGTAATCCATCCCAGCCCAAAAAAGGGGTAAACGTACACTAGGTAGATGTCGATTCGCAGCCACTTTAACGAGATCGAAGCGACAAGGGCCTCGGCAATCTTTTCATGTTTAGAGAGTCAGAAAAGAGCTGAAAGATGACTCCAAAGTGACTTTTTCGTGTTTTTACCGAGTCCGAAAAAGTATAAAATACAACTCGTTTCACCGTTTTAGTTGCGTAAAAGCCTGTTACTGCACATCGAGGCAAGTGTAAAATCCATTCTTGAAAAAATATATTAAAATAGTAATAAAAATGACTTTTTAAACCTAATTAGAGTTCAAAAAGTTATAAATAAGTTTCAAATGGTAAAAATAAAATTACTTTTACTATTTACCTCATTGGAGAGCAATAGTGGTCCATTCTTTGTGCAAACTTCTGACGGCGATTGTGACCGATTCGGACTACCATTTAGATTCCCGTCTGTTCCAGGTAAGAGGCGCTTCCCTGTACTCCATTTTAATCCATTTTTTAAGAGTTCCCATTGCTCATTTGATCTCTTATGGAAGGATTTAAAAAATTTAGGGCTCCGCCCATTGGCACGGGTATCGGGCACAAACCCGCGCCAATGGGCTTTTATATACACAGGGCCCGCGCCAACGGCGGAACCGAATTTTTCGCCCAAAATTTATGAATTGTGAGTAACTTAAGTGAATTTTTAAGCATATCAGAGATCTAATCAAGGGTTTTGATCATGTTGATGCAGGCAACCGAGCAAAATGGTGATTGAATGGAGAGAACGGGAGCATGGGGAAGAGGATGAATTAGCCATAGAAAATGAAAATTGTATGAATTCCCTCAGAAATTGTGGGCTTAAGAAATTCTTCCTAACACCTTGCTTACGAGCTTAGCCTGAGCTTCTACAGTACCTGATCAGTATATGGGATGTAGATGAACAAGTGTTCAAGTTGCGGGATCAAGTATTGGAACTGGAGGTATCTGACGTATACTTCATAACCAAAATGTCGCGCAGAGGTCCAGTGCCCATATTGACAGGGAGTAGACCATCTGGTGAAAATATGGAGCAGGTAATGGCGAGGGTGTGCCCAGGGGCACAAACCAGATCTGGAAGTGGAAAGGTAGACATTCACACTATCGAGGACCTAGCACTCAGAGTAGTGCTCCACACCATTACGCGTGCTGCAGGAGCGCAAGCTCAGCATGAAGCGACCAAAGCCCAACTCATACTCGCCTCTGAGTGTATTAGTCCTACACTATTTGATTGGGCCACAACAGTGACAGTCAACATGAAAAGGCGGCTGAAAAAATGCAAACAAGCCAAACTGAAACAGTTTGGTTACGGTTCTATCCTAGTATCGTTCATCTTGGAACAATTACCAATCTTCCAGGGCCAAGGGGCCATAGTAGCTGAGTCGATACCACGAGAGCCAAGAATGGCTCGCTGGGCAGCACTGATGCCCAGAGCGGGAGGAGGCCAACAGATGTCCTGGAGGCCAGATTTTTTTAGGTGGCTACGACGTCAGTTGATTGTAGTTGAAGACTAGCCATATGCAGGAATCGATTTTACTGGTGATCCAGATCTTCCACTCCCTGAAGGAGATGATTGGGACGAGGAGTTGGGTAGGACCATCTTTTTGATTTTATGCATTTATGATTTTTTTTTGGTAATACATGTTCGTTCTAAAAACAGCTGTTATGTGTGTATGCAGATGTCGGCCCAGAGCGACCAGTCGGTATGTCTCCTATCTCACGGAGAACTCAACCCACAGCTGACCCTCAGGCGGAGGGTGCCGGGGGGGAAGAGTTGATCCAGAACCTCGAGGGAATCGCCCGGGGGATTCCAGATTATGCCCGACTAGCGGATGTCCCACTAGCGTACCAGAGACACACGGTGGGAGTGCCTAATCGCCTCCACCGCATCCTGAGACGACTAGTGCACACAGTGACTTGTTATCATGAGCACCACACAGATTAGACACCTAGGGTTTATTTCATGCATATTTTTTGAGAGACATGTCGTCTCCGGATGTATTAAGACGAACATGTATATTTTTTGATTTTATGCGACGCACACTATGTAAACATTTCGATATCTATATATATACATATCTATTTCTGGATGGATTTTTCTTTTTACATGTGATGTTGTTTTACAAATTGCGCAAATGTCTATCTAGCACCAAATTAGCTACTGCATCTGTTAATGTATTCATATGCCTGGGTATATGTTGATATGTAATATAGTCAAAATTTCTTTCCAGTAAACGAATACGCGGATACAGACGTAAAATGGATGGGTTTCTGACTGAATAATGACCATTAAGCTGTAATACTACAAGTTGCGAGTCTAGATACACAAGTAATTCACGGATACCAAGGTTTACAGCCTCAGTTAATAATTCTAACACAACACTATATTCCACGATGTTATTTGTAGTACGTCCCAGACACACACCTTGCAGGTTGACCAACTCACCAGCAGGATCGTAGATTACCCAGGCTGCCGAAGACAGATTCCTGGTACTGCAGGAGGCACCATCCGCGAAACCAACAAACGGATGAATGGACATCTGCACAATCAGGAAGACCCGATCAGTAGAAAGATGTTTACATCGCACACCACACCAGACATGCACACAAATGAAAAAAAAACACGCCTATGTACACACACCACACCAAAAATCACTTCAAGCGTAGTATTTTTTGAGGTATAGCCCATTTCTGGGCTGCGCCAGCGGAACTCCTTCATAATCTATAAGCTCATAAGCCCCATTTTTCAAAACACGTTTTACTATGTAGGGCCCATGCCACATAGGTTGGAACTTACCGGCCCCAAGCTTGTCATGTGCTTGTTCGTATAGGAGGACGAGGTCCCCTTCAATAAAGGAACATGGAGAAACTGATTGATCAAAGTAAGATTTGACCCGCTTCTTTTGTGCTTCAATAACTAAAGCAGCTAAACGGCGGGTTTCATCTAACCATTCCAAATACAAAAGACGCTCTTCCTCAGCAGAAGTATCAGGTAGAAGTTCCACAGCTAATTTCAAAGAAGGAATCTCGCATTCAACCGGAAGAGTTGCTTCCAGACCATACACCAATTGAAATGGTGTGAATCCAGTTGCACTCTTTGCAGATGTCCGGTATGCCCATAGAGCTGAGAACAGTTGGAGGTGCCAATTGGATTTGTGAATACCAACTTTTCGTTGAAGCATAGTGACCAGAACCTTGTTCACTGCTTCAACCTGGCCATTTGCCTGAGGGTAATATGGCATTGAGCTGTCGTGGCGCAAACCCAATCTTGAAGTCAGCTCGGCCATCATATAATGTCGGAAATGAGTACCATGGTTAGTAACGATGGCCTGAGGGACCCCGAAACGTGCAATGATGTGGTTGAATATGAATTGGGCAGCTATCTTACCGTCGGCAGCTAGTGTAGGCATCGCTTCGGCCCACTTGGTGAAGTAGTCGACAGCGACAATTATATACGCATGCCCCCCGGCCGAGTGAGGGTTACACGTCATAAAATCCACGCCCCATTTCATAAAAGGGCCGACGGTAATAACAGGATGCAAAGGGAGAGGCGGCGCGCGCATCTTGCGCTAAAACACCTGGCACGTGTGACATTTACAGACTGCAACGATACAGTCTTTGAATATGGACGGCCAGAAGTAACCTGCTCGCGGAATTTTCTGGGCAGTGGCATATCTGGACATATGTCCACCACAAGCGCCATTGTGGCAGTCATTTAGGACCCTTTCAGCCTCTTCCAAGGTTAGGCACCGACGGAGCACCGAATCTACTCCAACGCGGTATAAAGTATCTCCTACGATGCGGTAGGGTTGAGACTGATGCCGAACTCGGCGTCGGGCATCTTTAGTCAACTCAGACCGAAATGTGGAGGTCTGAAGATACATAATTATGTCGCCGTACCAAGGGTCGCGAGTACTGATAAGGAAAATATTTTCGTCCGGGATATGATCCTCGGAGTGTGAAGGAGTGGAGTCTATCGGGAGTGAGCATATAAGATCCGCGAAAACGAGTGATTTGGTTGACTTAGCAGTAGTGAATTCTAAGTCAAACTCCTGCAGGATAACGATCCATTTGGAGTATTTTCCCCCCAATAATTTTCGAGAGAGGATATATGTCATGGGGTTGCAATCCGAAACCATTGTTATCGTACGCAAGAGGATGTAGTGGCGAAAACGCTGCATAGCTTGTACTGCGGCTAACGCCAACTTCTCGACGTGAGCGTAACGCGTTTCTGTGTCGAGAAGGTTCTGTGATAGATAATAAACAACATGCTCATTACCATCATCTTCATCCTGCACCAAAACCATGGCTATGGTGCTAAATGTGGCGGCAAGATACAAAGTGAAGTCGCGGTGGTAGTCCGGAGGACGAAGCAAAGGAGCATTAACGAGTAACGTCTTCAGCTTCTCAAAGGATTGTTGAGAAATTTCGTCCCAATGGAAGGGAACGTTCTGCTTTAATAGGCGCGTGAATCCTTTGGCCACCTCGGCGTAATTCGGGATAAAGCGTCGAAGGAAGTTCGCTTTTCCCTGCAGACTCTGTAACTGATATAATGAGGAGGGTACTGGGAGATTAATGATAGCCTCAACCTTTAAAGGGTCAAGGAGAATCCCGTCTTTTGAGACTATGAATCCCAAAAGACGGCCAAAATCCACGCAAAAGACGCATTTATGAGGATTAAGCCTAATATTGTAGCGCCTGCAGTGAAGAAAGATCTGGTGGAGGTGTTCAGGGTGGTCCTCTCGCCTAGCTAAATGAGCTGGCAAGTCGTCCAGATAAGGCTGAACGATATGGCGTATGTCATGGAAAGCGTAAGACATCGCCCGCTGGAAAGTGGCTCCAGCGTTCTTCAAGCCGAACGGGAGCTTTTTGTAAGCGAAAGTACCCCACGGACAGATGAATGCAGTCTTGTGTTGATCCTCAGGTGAAATATTGATTTGATTATACCCCGAGAAACCATCGATCAAGGAATAAATCTCACTTCCGACACATTCGTCGATGATTTGGTCTATGAACGGAGTGGGATAGTTATCTTTTGGACAGGCGCGATTGATGTCGCGGTAATCAACACAGACCCTAATCGTGCCTTGCTTTTTATCGACAGGGACAATGTTGGAAACCCATTCTGTGAGGGGGATGGGATAAATAAAACCCGCGTTCAAAAGTTTTTCAACTTCTGCCTTAATTGCAGCGGCTTTGCGAGGATGCACAGGGCGTAAACGTTGGCGCACGGGCTTCGCACCAGGGTAGGTTGGAATCTCATGCACTACGATACTGGGATCAATCCTAGGCATTTCCTCGTAGGACCAGGCGAACACATCTCTGAATTCTTTAAAAAGATCAGTATAGACTTGAATCTCATCAGGAGGAAAAGTCACTCCCACGTGTATATTCTCAACGATCCCCGGTTTAACGGAGATGTTGATCGGGATGGTTTGAGTGATATTACTCAGGTTTCCCTCTGAAAGAACCTCGTGCGTCAAAATGGGCGTTTGGAGAGGGGGAGTGGGAACCTGAGATGCAAAACGCTCCAGACAATCCGACATTGCCCCCAGGCCGGGCATAAAGGAGGAACGATGATGTCCATCGCTCCATGGCAGCTCCTCCAGCGACATTGTTTCAACAATGGCCTCATCGGAAGGAAAAATCTCTTTGAGAGGATCAGGCGTATCGGCCTGACCGAGCCAGGGGGATTGAGAATAGATGTCGAGAGCCATGCTCGAAGGAGCATATTGAGGAGGAGGAGGATCAGATGCAGCAACAATTTCACAGTAGCTGATCTCTACTGGAGTCAAGGGCATTGATTCTCCAAACTCAAACACCTGCTCAGGCGTAGGGATGAGCCAGGGGTCATTAGTCCTGGAAATCATATTAACTTGAGCGGTGTGCAGTGGTGTCGCGGGAAAAATACCCATGAGGACGGGGTCTTTGAAAAGACCGGGCCCTACACTATCCGGGGGATTTGGAATCTGATCCACGTACGGGATGTTGTTCTCGGAGGTAGAGGTGAAGAAAGACAATTGATCCACCGTAACGATTTTTCCCTTGTGAGGGAACTTAAGAAGTCGAAAGAGGGTGGATGGCACGCATAGCATGGCATGAGTCCAGCTCTGGCCGAGAAGTATATTGTAGTTGAGCTTGGCGTCAACCACTTCCACTTCTACATTGACTGTCTTCCCTTGTAAGGTAATCGCTAGACTCTCGAGAACACCCAGGGGTTTGGATTCCCGACCATCGAATGCCTCTAGGGCATTGGGAGATGATGAAAGGGCTGGAGAGCCAATGGCCTTCCAGCAGGCGGACGACATGACGCAGGTAGAGGCACCTTCATCCACAACGGCCCTATGGATATTAAGACCGTTGATCCCGACTTGAATGACAAGAGCGATCTGATGTGGAAGTCGGGGGGTGAAATTCTCTAAGTCGAAGGTGAGAAGACTCGAATCGGCGGGGTCGATGCCACCAATTGCGGACAACAAAGCCTTCCGTTGTGAAGGACAACTCTGAAGAACTTCTAGTGCAGACATAGCAGAAGGCGCCTGTGCCAAATCCTCAACAATGCTATAGTGCTAAGCGGCACGGGCATTTGGATTATAAGAAGATCTTCGTAAAACACCTTTAGAAGGTGGCTTCACAACAGGTTCAGGGGTAGGCTTCTCGATTTCCAATGAACCGGAGACAGGTGGGGGAGGTGGTCCATCCGCAACCGCCTTCCCAGGTGATTGCCATGATTCGTTGTAATCCTTCGAGCGCGTAGCAATAGAAATGGGTTCCGTACCATTCATCATAAAGACTTGGGACCCAAATGGTGCAGATGGTGAGGGTTGTTCAACCATCTGGGTCTGCTGAGACGGGAATGGTTCTTTAAGAACTGCCGGAGTTCCTTTTGAGACCCTTAGAAGTTGAGTAACCTCAAATCGTCGTGGACAATCTTTGGTATAATGGTCTCCTTCACAAATGAGGTAGGGATACTTCGGTTTACGCTGAGAACCATCCCCAGTGCGAGGTTTGGATTCTGGCTTTGGGGCGTCGGATTTGGATTTACCTTTTCCCTTCTTTTTCCCTTTGGAGGCTTTCTTCGTAGGATTGGCCTGAACGACGTTAACCTCTGCAGTTTTGCCGGAATCGGTAGGAGCGAGAGGAGCAAAATTATTGGACGAGTTGGACTTCTGCTTCCCATTCGAAGATTTCTTCGAATTCTGAGACACGGAACCAATAACACCATCCACCGCTGGGGTAGGTGGAGCTTTAGAGGTTCCAGATTGTGGAGCATCAGGCAGGATATCGTACAACGTGCCGGACTGTAAGTATACTAGATCCAGATATTGGGCACGCGCTATGGCTTGTTATTCAGTCACACACGCTCCCATAGCAATATCTTGGGAGATTTTGTTAACAAAGGAGGTGGTGAACCAATGAGTCAGTGTCTGATCAGGTATATGAAACTTGATTAGCCTACGACGACATCGCCACTCATGAATGTGATTAGAAATGTGGGTGGCTTTGTCCTGCTTCAAAGAAGTCAGGAGGTGCGTCCCGGCTTCGTAGCGAACCGGTAACTGAAAATGAGTCAGAAAAGCCATGGCTAAGGTATTAAAATCCTGAAAGATGCCACGGAACAACTCGATATACCACTTAGCTGCAGCACCAGTCAAAGTGCGCTGGAAGAGGCGTAGACGAATTGAATCATCAACCCAAGAATTGGACGAACACCAAAGATGGTAGCTCATCACATGAGCTTGGGGGTCCTCCCCAGGTTTTCCCTCAAACTTGGGGCAATCGTCGGGCACCTTGGTAGGAACCGGAGGCCAATAAGGATTATGCAGTATTGGATCATTCGTTAATTTTGAAACATCCGGTAACTCCAAGGTAGCCAGGAACGACAATGGTGGATTAGACGGCATACCTGGCCCCGGATAAGGACTAGTACCTGTACTCCACGTTGGTTGGGAATATCCTTGCCCCCATGGGTTCTTTCCAGCAGGATTCTGACCGTAGGGGGTATAGGCGTTGTAACCAGCCTGATTTGGTTGCTGGTAACCAGCGTATGGGGGTTGATAACCAGAGTATGGACCTTGGTTAGGAGTCGGCCCTGTATAAGCAGCATTTGGATTCGGCTGCTGAGTATAGGTATAACCAGGTTGTTGAGGACGATAGTTAGACCCTTGGGGCTGGCTATAATTCGGTCGGTATTGACCATGAGAATAGTAGCCACCCTGAGGTTGAGTGGGCTGCTGATAGGTGGAACCCTGCGGAGCCTGATAATTAGGGTGCAGCGGTTGATTTGGCTGCGGCATCGAATAAGTCGGCTGTTGTGCAGGGTTAATAGGATGGACAGGCTGGCCCGGTTGAGCAGGCTGACCTGGGTGAGGGGGCTGCCCTGGATGAGGGGGTTGCCTTGGGTGAGGGGGCTGCCCTGGGTAAATAGGTTGATTCGGTTGTGCAAGTTGACCTGGCTGTTGAGAAGCACTAGGTTGTACCAGATGGACTAGTTGGCCTGGAGGCGGAACACCAGGTTGTGCCGGATAGATCGGTTGGCCTGGAGGAGGTATGGAGCCAGGTGGTGGCTGGTAACCGGTTTGACCTGGAGCAGGACCATAAGATGGTCATGGCTGATGTGAAACTTTTGGATTAATAGGATACTGAGGTTGCATGGGTTGGGAAGGTTGGACTTGCCCCCCAGGACCATATACCGGCCCTGGTTGGTACCCCGGCTAAGGCTGCACAGGTTGACCAGAAGGGCTATAATACTGTCCTTGCGGACCGTACGATGGCCCTTGTTGGTCCGCAGGATAGCCTTGCACGGGCTGTCCCTGTGGGTCATAAGGATAGTCAGGTTGGCCCGGAGGTTGGCCTTGGAAAGGTTTCCCTTGCGGGTTATAAGCCTGGTTATAAGGTAAACCTTGAGCATGGAGGTGAGCCTCAGGAGCGGGTAAACGTAAAATGTCCCCGTGCTCGTCATACTGACCTGGAAAAGCATACACAGGAGTACCATTCTGTGCATAGTGTGAAAAATAAGAGCGGTTGGGGTCTTGGGAGGATGGTCCAACTTCGGGGTTCGGTTGTTGTAGGGACAACCGATACTCCTCTGGAGAAATGTTCTTCGGCACAGCAGTTGCTATATAAACGTCTTCAGGAGGCGGCATAGCCCTCGTAGAGGGTGCCGTGACAACGGGTGCATATGCGGCCACACATACAGTGGGTCGAACGAGTACAGAAGTAACAAGTGTCTGAAGAGACACCCCTGGTGAAGGAGCAACCGGCCTCGGAGAAGGAGCTGACACTCCCATAGAGGCTGCGGTAGAAATGATCTGACCCAAGGATCTATACCCTGGTGGTAATGAGGGACTGAACGATGATGTAAAAATTGGTTCAGAGTTGTCTCCTGGAAATAATCTTCGTGGGAAGAGCTGATAGTCTTCACTAGACGTTGGGATTTCCTCACCAGAATCACTCATGTTTGAGCCCGCCGCTAGATCTTGTAATAGACGGCAAGGACTAGGAGGAAAAATAGCAGCTATAAAAGGCGAACCCGATGTAAGAGAAAGGAAATCAGATCCTAATCTCAATTCAGACCAAGGGTCAGAAAAGGGCCAATTGAACTCAACTGGTCCCCCAAAGGGTTGCTCAGCAAGAACCGGTCCCCCGTTAGGAAAATCGGAAACAACAGGCTGCTGTGGTTTAGCAGAGGATTGGGAAACCTCTGATGAATCGTCCGTATATGGACTACCAGTAGACGAAACCGAGGGTTCCGCCACTGTGGCAGAAATGACAAGAGAAAAAGATCAAACACACACACGGGTTGAAAAAGATTCAAGACACACAATCAAACGGCCAACAAGCAAAATTTAACAGGGCGTGTGATTGTGGGTGATTAATTTTTACCACATTGAAAAATAAGAAACTTCACCGTTTCATGTTTCAAGAGTCGAGAAATGGTTGAAAAGGTGACTCTATCGCTTTCATATTTGACACAAGCGTGAAAGGACAAGCGCTTGGTGATCCTTTCAAATTTAGGGAGTCAAATAGGATCAAAATGACTACTCAGGAATACTAGGCAAAGGGAGTACCAAATAACCGTGAACTGCAATATACACCTTGGTTTCAAAATGAAAGAGAAATCAACCAAGGACTTTCTGTACGTGCAGGCAATCTCCCCGAATGCTGTGTCCAGTGTATCACGGGTATAGGGTGGCAGACTCGGCTTCCTATGGATAAAGGATTGAAACCTAGTGGGATCTCCCTTTATATACGTGACGGTACGGGGAGCACAAGTCCGTACTAGCGTTGTCTAAATCCAAGAGGCGAACAACAGCTACTAGGTTTTAAGACGCCGGTACACGTCTCTAGCCTAGACCTCTAAATGTGTTTCGTTAGATTTCAATGCTGCCTTAGTGTAAATTGAGTAAATTTTAAAGTTTATCTTCAATTACGTTTCAGTTTTCAGGCCTTAGCGAATGTAGTATCTCAAAATCTCCTAAATGCAATCTATATGCCACAGTATATCATTTCATTCGATGAAAGCTACTTATGAGAGAGTTGAGAGCTTTTCACACAATAATGAAATTAACAGAAAACAACCAATGATACCTCTAATGCAGCTAATGAAAACTAAAAACTTTTCGTTCAATGTCACTAATCACTAATAATACCGAAAAGATCTAATTCACATTAACCAATTCAAAGCAAAAGAGATTTTTTGTATTTTCAATATTTCAGAGCAAAGTGCACTAAAAAATGAAAACTAATGTAAGATCGATTCAAGAAATGATGATAAGAGAGCAAAACAAACAAATGTCACTCAATAGCAAACACAATCAGACCTCAAACCGACCAAAAGTCCCTCAAAACGAAAAGGATCCCAAAGACTTAAAATGAGCCATGTAATCTAGGCCCAAACGAGACAAAGCGGAATCTGAATGAAAAAGAGAGAGATCACTCAAACAACGCAATGAGGCGATAGAAAAACACCAAACAAATGTAAAGAAGCAAATACAAGGTTGACTGAACCAATAGGAACCGAAAACTCCCAAGGAAGGATCGAAAAACAAAAGCACCTAGATGACCTAGGGCTAGAATGCAAAATCGATGGAAATGGGCAAACAACCAAAGGACGAAGGTAACAGTCAGTCAATCAAGGCTCCAAAACACTTAAACAGTGTAAAAATCAAGACCAAACATACAGATCATGCTTAGGAAGCTCCAAACTGAGCAAACCCTAGCAGCTCACAGGATTGGCGCAATTGTGAGGCTGTAACTAGTGCCAGAAAAGGATTGGCGCGAGTGATACACAAGCAACTTGCGCCAATGGGCGCGACTGTCAAGCTAAAAAGCGCGCTAGTCTAGTTTCCCAGTCAAAAATAAAAAAGAAGCAATCCAACCAACAGACCAGTGAATGATCAAGCTATCAAAGACCCAAATCCACAAAAGAACCAGCCCAAAAGAGCTGATCAAGCAAGGAGGATCAAGAATCAACCGAAAAGACAAGACAATGCTCAAAGGGTTCAGTTTACAAACTAAACCGGAGATTGACTGAAGTAGTGTTGATCTACTTCGCAATTGCAGAGCAAAAGCGTTTCGAAGGCTATCTGGCCAACTTCAGGCTCCATCTATAGCTTATAAAACGAACGAAAACAAGCCAACGATTCCCCAGCGGAGTCGCCAGTTTGTTGAGGAGGTAAATCCTCTCTGCGGATAGAGGCGATCCCTACTAGCCCAGACCGGGTCTAGCAACAATCATACACGCTATAGTGCAGGTTCCTAATTGCAATAAACCGACTAGCGATGAAGGCTTACCTGGAATCCAACGCTGTTGCTTGTAGAAGAGGTGGCGCTCCCGTTCCTTGGCCCTGGCAGATCACGATCCCCACGATCTCTGTGATAGGACACCTGCACATGCGAGAAACAAAACAAACGCAAGCGTAAAATCCAGTAGATGCAACTATATGTCAGTCAGAAAGGACATAACTCATTATCATAACAACAAGAATGGAACCATAACCAATAGTCGTTCATTAATAATCAATCAAAGGAAAATTACAACCATAGTTCTGACGTTGAATTCTCCTTCGGCGGGTCGCCAGTAGAACACGTCTCGAAAACCCTGTCAAGGATGGGACAAACTCTCTCTTCAACTCTTGACAATAGTCTCCTTGCTTGAAATTGGCCTTAAGGGAATTATGGAGGCTCTTGCAGCATAAGGCTCTTGGAAATTTGGTAACTTGAGGACTAGCTTGCAATGGAGATGGGCAAGCTTTTATAGATGGAGGAAGGGGAGTTGGGATCCCTATAATCATGGGATTTTCCCTATCACCAAGGAAGCTTCCATGAGAGGTGGCAAACCACTTCCTCTCCATGGAAACCCGTAGCCAAACCTCCCAACTCAAGATAGATATCAGTTCCTGGATCAGTCAGGACGAATCTTCTGCCATTTATTTTTAAAAAACAATCCTTAAATTGGCTGGCGCGAGTGCGACTCTGGGACAGAGTGCCAACTGGCGCGGCCTCTTTGAAGCCTTTTCTCCATTGGCGCGGGTGCTGAACTGCCTGCTCGCGCCAATGCTAAAAGGGCCATTTTTAGGGTTTTTCACAAGGAGATGTCTTCAGGGCAATTAAAACTCTTGTTCAGAGGGATGTCATGAAGGTGGTTCCAAGGCATGTCACTACTCACAGGTCACGAAATGAGTCCTCCAATGTGCGGGATGGGGATTGCAAGGACGGTCTGAGTCCTTAAGCATGTGTTTCATCCATTTTCCTTGATGACTATACCACCTCCCTACAACACCGTTTCCTTGAGAAACTGCATTATTTGGAGAGAATTTCTTGAGAGGGTTAGTGCCTCCATTTGGAGGGGCTGATTTTCCAATGAAAGGATCAACCTTCCTTGGAAATCTATTATAGGATTTCCACTTGCACATTTCTGCTGCTCAGTTTTGCTTACCTTCCTTCTAGTTATTAAGTTGTAGTGACTATTCATTCCTAGGCTTGTAGGTCACCATTTTGTATATTGTGTATTTTCGAGAACCCTTTCTGGGTTGTCTTGGAAATGTGCTTGGAAGCATAGCTATATGTTCTTGACACATTTTGAGACATATATCAGCAGATACATGTCATTACATTTTCCAGCTATAGTTATATTCACTGAGACTGCATTGTACTAGCTCTTTGACATTCTTCTATGCAAAAACATTTCATGTTTTGGCATATTTATTCATTGGAGGCTTGTTTCGGGAAATAACTCCCTAGAGGTTTGTTAGGTTGAAACCTCCACAGATCAGGGCATGCTATTCAAGAAGGACTCACACAACCATATTTGTATGTGAAAAACTAGGTAGAATAGATCGAGGAACTCACCCGTAGATCCTACGTTTGATGTAGATCCCGCTGGGTCGAAACCCCCAACAACCCTTCTTCCTCCTTAACCTGAAAACCAAGAAGAAATGTGCACGAAAATCTGGTTGTATAGCATATATCTACTCTAAATGTTAGTGAAATCCATGTGAAACATTATATAAATAATAATAAATGCTTAAATAACAATCTTTTCACATATGCAAGAAGATAATAACACGTGAATTTGGGAACAAGATGGTTCTTCTATATTATGAACAGCATGTACAATAAAAAAGTGGACAGATCACCTGAATCCTTCCTCGATATTCGAACAGACCATTGTCCAGAACTCATCACCTTTTCATGAAGATTCAGGCATGAAAATAATAGATTAATAAGAGCAGAAGATGAATATCCCCAGAAACAACAGTTTCCAGAACAAACTAAAGGTAGATAAAACTATATTGGATTAGACTCAACAAAGAGACACATATCAATACTTTCCTTCCTGAGCCATGCACACAGGGGATTTCATACCTCAGTGGCTGACCAAGCAGTTGGTTACCAAGCAAGGGAAGGAATTACTTAGCTATCCATCTTCAACTGCCCTCCAAAATATAGTTTTATATTTTTAATGATGAGACTACAATGTAGTGCATAGGGACGCATATACACAGTGTGTCTTGCATAACCTGTGAGGGACTGGAAACACTGCCATAATTTAATCAGTCTAGAATGGTGCCTGGCTAAAGCAGAAACTGAATCACAGATATGATACTGAATGATGTCTTCCTGAATATATTAGGCTCTATAAACGCAGATCACCAAATGTATTATGCACATAGAAAGAACTTCGCAAGGACAAGAGAGGACTTCACCAAATTTCAGCCTGCCAAAAACCAATGAAAGAAAACGGAGAGTCAACTCATGTCTAAGGTGGGCATACCCATGCTCAGTCAAAAATATATCCATATAGAAAGTACAGAATAGATCCAGAATGTATACAAGTATAGCTGAACTGAAAGTACATAATGAATCAGCTGAGCATGGCCTGGAAGTACAAGTCGGAATCAATGTCCAAGTATCACATATATCACACTGATCAATGATGCTGAAAATGGATGTCTGATCACAAAAGTAACTAAATCTCCAAGTACCAAATCATAAGGGGTGGAACACATGGTACAATCACGCAACTCGGGAGCCAACATATAGGATGCTGCTGTACTGACACTGCAACATATAAGGGTGGATGGCATCACTGGCAGAAACTGAATGGACTGTCAAAATTGAACTGAAAGATGCTAATGCAACCCGAGGTCTTCACCGATCACTATGGCACAATTCTACACAATGGGAATAAATGAGCTGAAGTTGACCATGTGAGAAATTGTTTGATTACCGGTCAATGATGTATACCATTAACAAACACGAGACAATCCACCAATAATGAAAATGAGTGTTAAGGTGCCCCAGTACAATCTA
>CM076580.1:1700791144-1700851821 GCA_034641835.2 Pinus albicaulis | reverse complement strand
AAACACATCGTCCGTTGTCAGATAGGAGGCTCCAGATCCGACGGTGTGGATCGCACGCGACGGGGAAGTTGCACGAGCGGAGAAAGTAGTGGGGCCGCAGGAAGACGTGTGGTCTTTTATCGTGGAGCGGGTGGGTTAATTGGCTATCGGGTTTAATCCCGATCGTCGGATTTTTCTGATGGAAGATCAAGATTAAAAGAGGAGATGGGTTACATTAACGGAGGAAAAGGTAAGGCAGGGGATCGGGCGGAAGGAAAAAGCGCGATGACTATTGATCTGTGTAGATCAATGGTCGATATTCATCTTAAAATTTCCTTCGGGGCAGAAAAATAAAGGAAATAAGGGTTCAGAGGAAGGGTTTTAGGCCTTTAGTGCCCGATTGCGGGGCTTCGGCCACATGGAGGTCAGGGTTAACAAACATAAGCACCTAGGGGCTTAATTCTTTATAAGCGCAAAAGATTGTTTTAGGCCCAAAAATAGTGTTTTTAAGCCAAACTGAGGGTTCCGATAGGCTAAAGGGAGGGCTTTAAAACCAAATAAAGGGGAGATATAAGGTTTTAAAGGGGAGTTTGATGATTTTGAAAGTTAAAATGAAGGTTTATAAAGGATTTTTATGAAGGAAATGAGAATGAAAATGGGGTTTATTTATGAGTAAAGGAGGAGTGAAAATGATGAAAAATGGGGTTTTAAGCAGTCTTTCTCTTGACAAACAGCAGGTTCTTTAGGATAATGAGGGAAACAACAGTGAAGATTAACTCAAAGGGTAAAGATCTTCATAAGAATTTAAGAACTAACAATTTGAACATGAATTGTTTCTTAAAGGCTAAAAGAGATTTAGCCACCATTTGATATGAAATTTTTTATAGGTGGCTAACATATTATACAAATTTAAATTTAAATATTTTATTTTTTACTTTTTATGTCTTTATACTAATTTTCTTACTTATTTATTTTGTACTTGATGATTAGGTACAACACTAGCATGTTGCCTACCAAAAGGAAGAAATTGCATTGCCAGTGAGAAAGACCCAGTGTAATGCAAATTTATTCAACAAAGAATTAACGCTCTTGAATTCCTTCCAGATGCGAAGTAAGAAGTTGGTTTGAGGAAAGGGGATTTTAATGAATCACGTGTGGCAAAAAAAAGCAAAAGAAGCTCAACCACCATTATATGGAATGATTGGAAAGGGACACTTTGGAATATTTGCAAGCATGAAAGATCCATTAGAAGATGACAATGACCAAAATGAAGTAGAAAATGTTCCGAAAGAAGCCATCAATGATGTTCTAGATGATGTCGAACATGTATTAGTTGATATTGTTGAGGATCTTTAAGTTATGCTTGCAAACAAAGCTCATTTTTGAGATCTATTAATCAGTTTTACTTGTAATGTTTATACTTTGAATAACAACAATCCACTTACCTCTCTTACCATCTGGGTCCTATGTTAGAATATCTTTGACAACTGAATATGGGACAAAGGCAATGATGTGTGAGTGCAAGACGTATACTCTGAAGTCTTTCAAAGCTTTAACGAAAGCAAATTCTTGCTTCTCCATAATGTTATACTTCAGATGGGCATCCCTCAAAGCCTTGCTAAAGAATGCAATAGGCTGCTTTTTTCCTTGTGGATTTTTTTGTAAAATGACAGCAGCTATTGTATGTTCTGATGCAAATGAAAAAATATAAAAATATTTTGAAAAATAAGGACTTATTAGAACCGGTGTTTTGGTTAACGTTTGTTTCACCAGTTCAAAGGACTTCTTTGCTTTTACGGTCCATTTTACCCCTTGCTTCTTCTTCAACATGTTTGTTATATTCCTAAGGAGCTCAGCCAAGTTGGGGATGAACCTTCTCAAAAAGTTAACTTTCCAATGATAGATTGCAACTCCTTGATGTTTTGAGGATGGGAGATTTGCAATATAGCCTCGATCCTCTTTGGATCTATCTTAATACCTTCTTCTGAAATAATGTGCCCAAGAAGCTTACCTTCTTGGAGACCGAACAGTGTTTTCTTAGGGTTAAAAGATATACCAAACTTTCTGCATCTCTCGAAGACTGTTCTTAAATGTTCTAAGTGCTCTTCATCTGTCTTTGAAAAAACAGTAACATCATCTAGGTATATAATGATGAATTAGCCCAGTTCTTCGGAGAATGCTATGTCCATGGCTCGCTGAAAAATTGCTCCAGCATTCATTAGACCAAAGGGCATTTTCACATACATGAAAGTGCCCATGGTGTAGTAAAGGTTGTCTTTAATTGATCATCAGGGTGGACTAAAATATGATTGTACCCCGAGTAGCCATCAAGCAAAGAAATTCTTCTAGACCCGACTACCCTTTGTAAAATATGATCCATCTTAGGCAAAGGGTAGTTGTCTTTCAACGAAGCTTTGTTTAAGTCTCTAAAGTCTATACAAAGCCTGATCTCTCCTGTTTTATTCCTAACTGACACCAGATTAGACACTCATTCAGAATATCTAATAGGGACAATAATACCAGCTTCATACATTTTCTTGATTTCCTTCTCAACCAAAGGCAGCTGAACAGGGTTAATTCTGCGCAGATTCTATTTGAATGGTTTTTGGTTTTCCTTGAGAGGAATTTTGTGTTGTATTATTTCAGTTTCATAGGATTTAAGATCTTCGTAACTCCACGCAAAAACATCAGAAAATTATTTAAACAACTTTATGTATTTGAGTTTAATGTGAGCTGGTAAGGTCTTAGACAGTTTAATCATCATTGGTTTAAGTTCACTGCCTATATTGCACTCTTCCACTTCAGTTTCTATAGGCTCCAGTTTTGGCTTGTGGGCCACATCATTAAAATCGAACAACTCTTCTAAAGGGGCCAGACCCTTAGGAAAACTCTGATCGTTAGACTGCAGAGTTTCTAACTCCTCTGTTTCTAACTCTGCAGTCAATTCTGGTTTTTTTTCAAGTTTGCTAGACAATAGATTAATATTAACAAGTTTAGGAGACGGTTCTTCTTCACCAAGAAAATTTTCTTCACTGTTGCAGTCTGTTTCATAATCTGAATCTGAACTGTGTAGTTCGAATTCATTTCTGAATTGCATGAAGTCTTCTATTTGTCTCCATCGAACACTTGCCAATATTTTTCGTTATCAGGAACGACTGGTCTGAATTTTATCCGAGTTGTGCAGTCTTTGGTTTCATATGGCGTTAAGCATGTTCTAGCTGCAAAGGCTAAGGTGTGGGCCGCGATATTTCTTTTTCTTGGGACAAAAATTATTTGATACTCCTCAAACGTTTTTAAAAGACCCACGACATTGTTTCGATAGGCTCTAAGTCTTGGGTGATGTGCGTTTACTCCCTGTTAACTTGCCTAATGATTAACTCAGAATCCCCATACGCTTTAATTCTCTTGGCTCCTAACTTTTTCAACAAACGTAAGCCTAAAAGCAGGGATTCGTATTCCGCTGTGTTATAGTTTAATCTACAGGAAATGCTTTTTGTGTGGTTGTTTTTAGTGTTGCAAATCTAGACACCTGCACCAGTGTTAGTTCTAGTGCGTGACCCATCGAAATTCATACTCCACAGAGGACTAGATTCAGTTTCATCTTGGTTACTGTCCTCTCCAACTAACCTGCTTTCGGGTTGTTGTGGAAAATCAGCACTTAGTTGTCTTTGTTTCAACTCCTCAGGTTTTTCATTTATTCGAGGTATGTTTTCTTGATTGTCAAGGTTAAAAAGAGATGGGTGCATGACTTGTAGCTCAATACCTGTGTTTGGTTTGCTAAATTTTTCAAATGCAGCAAACTGTTTTGACACTTCCGTTGTGTTTACCTCCTCCTCTCTATCGGCCATTAATTCATTTAAAGTGACCTGTTCACCAAGAGTTTCATCATCAAACAGGATAAAAGAATCGAGTCCTGTATTTACAGAATACAGAGGAGAGTTTTGTGGTCTGTCTTGGCTTGTAACCGTGTATTGCATATGGGACTCCCTGTAAAGTCTTCTTGTCTGATTGAAAACAGGGATGGTCGCATAGGTCATGTCCATCTGCATAATTCCTTGTAACTTATCCCCCCAAGACCTAGATAATAACATACCATACTTTGGGGGCACATCAGCCACAACAATGTCCATGACTAAGCATTTGGCTGGAATCTATGCTAAGTTAACGCAGAGGTCTTTGATTAATCCTAAACATTTTACTCTGCTCGAGTCAAAGTAGTAAAGGTCTTTATAAGGTCTGGTGATTTTTAGACCGAGGCTCTCCATCACAACTTTAGGCATTAAATTATGAGAAGCCCCGGAATCATGCATAGCATTGTGCAAAATCTTGTCATGAACATTTAGACTTACATAAAAGGGAGGAACAGGTCCCTCCTGATACTTACCTTCAATCTTTGGACCAAAAATAAGCTCTGGTTGGTCATCGTTAAGATTGACCGTGTCATTATTCTCTTCAATGTTTAAAGCCTTCAAAATTTGGGTCCTATATACATTCTGGGAAGCTAACTCAGTCAAGGGAACATAGATTTTAATTTTGGAAATTTCCTGCTCTAGGCTAAAAGGTGTTTGATTCTTTGAAGAACTTGTCTCAGCCTTGTTAACTGCCATTCTATCAGCAACATCTGTTTGCTGATTTGTTCTATTTACATTTGAAAAAAAAAAATTCACAGGAGTACTAGCTGAAGTGTTAGTACTGCTAAGGTCCGCACTCTGTTTATCATTGTTTTGAGTGCCTTTCTCTTTACCTTCATCAGAATTCATAGCCACCATCTTGTCCTTCTGTTTGACAACTTTAGGTTTGTTTACAGTGCTATTTTGTGAAGATCTGTCAGAGGTTTTGGTGTTGGGAGTCTTTTGATTGGTTTTACTTCTAAGGTCATATTCCCTTTGAGATTCTATGATGACATTTTCCAGGTCTTGATAATAATTTTCATCATCATCTATTTTGTCATCATAAGGCGTGTAAAGACCTTGTTTTCTATCATAATGAATCTCAAAGTCATCATTATCTACTCCCAGCATGTTGATATCATCTTCCTCTGTTATTTCATCTGTTTCCTCAACCTTGCTCACATAGTTTTGATGAAAGGGAGGAGTGATCTGTTGATCATATTCCCTAGGTCTGTTTGGAGGTTGGTTCCTTCTAAAATTCCGATTCTGGTTCTGGTTTTTGTTTTGAGGAGCAGTTTGGTTTTGACTTGCTTGTGCTCTCTGAAGGATGCTCATTTTTTTCATCATCTCTTCCATCATTTTTTCCATATTTGAGCTGGAAGTAGAAGGGGTAGATTCCTCTCTGAAGGACACTCTCTGCTCATTTTTCATTCTTGCTCTCTTCTTCATTAAGTTAACTTCCACAGCAAGAGCTCCTTTTTGCATATCTTCAAGAGTTGCAGGATCTCTCTCTCTCAGCTGATAGGCCATCTCGGGGTCAAACCCTTCAGGAAACTTGTTTAGAGCTGAGCCTTGTGGAGGTTTTAAATATGGGGAAAGTGCATTGTATACACTGTTAAATCTAGTGCAGTAAGCTTGCACACTTTCTCTAGTGTTTCTATGGAGGTTTTTGTAATCAGAAAGGACTTGTAGAGGATTCTTCTTCACTTCCCATTTGTTTAAGAATGTCTGATGGAAGGCTTGGAGATCATTGATACTATGGGGGGTCAAGCCTTTAAACCATTTTCTTACTTCTCCCCCCAGACTCTGAGCAAATAATCTAAGCTTGACAGAATCATCATCAATTTCATTTCTGTCAAAGTAGTCATTCATCTTATCCACATGTTATGATGTAGTTGTAGCATTACTAGCATCATATAATGGAATTTTGGATTGATAGTCCTGTGGAAGATTGAATAATGGTACAAGAAGGACTAAGGGAGCATACCATGCTGCCATGATATGTGGTGGAGGTGGATTTACAAGAGGTGGATTAACAAAAGGAAAAGTGGGTTGAAGTGGAGTGGTTTGGATAGTGGATGTAGGATGAGTAGATGTGGAAGGACCAGGAATAGATTGCTGAGCTGATCTTGGATAAGAAACTCCTAAATTGGAAAGGAAATGTAGATCAGGTGGTGTTGTTTCTCTACTACCAGGATGTTCACTTGTTTCAGGAGATGAAGGTGAAGACTCAGAATCTAGCTGATCTAAATCACCAAGAGACCTAGTTCTAAATGGATTTATTAGATCTGCTTGTGATTGTTGTAGAGCTGCAAGATTTTCAGGAACTGAATTAGCTCTCAAGGGTGATCTGAAAACAGTTGAAATTTTTATCTTAGGAGACTTCCTAAGGATACTTTCTGGGTTATCAACTATCTCAAGTGGATCAGGGTCAGGATAGGCTCTAGTATGAATCTTTCTAGGAGCCACTATGGTGTGTTTTTAGACCCAAATAAGCAATAAAAGTTCAACCAGATATGACAGTCTTTGAGAGGTTAACTAATATGTTTTACATCTTTAAATCCTACAATCCTCTAACTGAGTTCGAATGATGTTATGATGGTAAGGGTTCCTCCCAGTGGAGTCTTAAGGTCTATTGAGGATTGTGGAGCCGCCAAGTGGAAGTTTTTAACTCTTTTGGAGGTAAAAGGTTTTATGGTCCACCACCATGTTTATTTAATTCCAATTTGAAATATTTTTTTGGTTTTCTGAGTTATTTTTCAGTCCTATTGGTTGTTAAGAGTGTCCTAAATCTGTTTCACTACTTAGCTACGGTTATGAGACAAAGACAGTCTACTCTTATGGTTAAGCCAGCTAATCCTTCAAGGTTAGATAAACTCTTATGAGAATCCTAGGGTTTGCCTAGTTTGTCAATGATTCAAACAAGTTTCATCATGATTACCATCACTTGGTAGTGCTTGAAAAGGCTACTTTAACTCACTGCACAATGTTCTTGAAATTATGATTTCTGAGGTCTTAGAAGTATTTATGATGAAAAACACTCACAAAGTTCCCCTGTGGATTCGCCAGAAATGTTAGTTCCTGGTGGCTCAACTGGTTAATATAACAATTGTGCTTGAAGCAGCGGTTTCTGTTTATCTAATGATTATCTTAAAATGAAAACAACTCAGAACTATCCCCAGCGAAGTCACTAGAAATGTTAGCTCCCTGTAATCAACAAGATTGGCAAAGTCCGATAGCAGGGAGAACTCTGTTTCAACCACTTTGGGATTCTAGGATCTAGCCCTCCTGAATCCGGAGAGGGATCTCTCCAATAAGTGTAAAGATGGATTTATCTTTGAGGTTTTGGGTATTGATATTAGGCTAGTTATGAAGGTCGAGGGTGTTTGTTTGTTTTGGATGGTTGAGCATGATTATTATTTGAGTGGAAAGTTCTAAATGGAAAGAGTTTCAAAGGTGAGAAGTTGCAAGCAAATAGAATAAGCTTTGGCCAAAAAGATGGATAAATGTTGGTTTTAGTCCATTGGGCTATGGAGTCATAATAGGGTTTTAATTCAAACAACCAGGTTCAAGAGTGGTTTATGGGGCAAGTCATCTATGTCTAAGGATCTCTTTAAAGTTGATTTATGGAATGAAATGATACAACAAGAAGGGGAATTAAACAAATGAAGAACAAAGAGCAGCCCAAGATCTGGTAAGTACTTTGAAACTAGCCAACTTTTGACATACACTTAAGAAAGACATAAAAGCAATTCAGGATCTAGTAAGTACTTCGAAACTAGCCAACCTTTGATATACTTTCAATAGAAAACATTTAAAACACAAAGGGAAACACAAATGACAACAAAGAATGGTCTAAGATCTGGTAAGTACTTCGAAACTAGCCAGCTTTCAACACATTCCTAGGGAAACTTTCAGTCAGTATTTTGGGATAAAACTAGGACCAGGGCTCACCATATCTTCCTTAGTTCATCTCTACTTAACATGAAATGAAAATAACTTTCAAGAATAACAATTAGCTAAGACAATAGGACGAGGGAACACTAGCATTCCTAACTGCTCAAACTGAATTAAATCATTCCTAAATAACACAAATTGGAAGAAAACATTCAGATAAAGCTTATCAATCAGAGAAGGGTACTGATATACAGTAAATCCTAACTCTATGCTTGCTCTTATTTATAAGAGAAGATGAAAAAAGTGGAAACAAAAATAAAATAACAATTTACAATAAGAAATAACATTACCGTCGACATAGACCAGGATCCCATAAATTAGCTTGTATTGATGTTTCAAACCAGTTACAGCTTTAAGTCCAGTGTTTCAGATCAACAATCATCTTCACTACTCAGCCTAACTATTCTATCACAAGCAGAGCTTCAAGAGCCTTTGAACACTATTTACAATCAGAAGTTTCGAGCACAAGTATATTTCAAAGTTCTGCAACCAACATTTTCTCATCTTCTACAGAAGTATTTATAGAAGAAATGAGGAGGTGGGATCTGATAAAAGATCTCCTGGGATAATTAATACAGATTAATGACTTCTCGGCCTTTGAGGGGCTTGATGGAGAAGTTTACAGATGTTCTATCTGTATTAATGTTTTGCATTTAAGGATTAATCTCGGTGGGAGCTTCTGTTGATTTTAAGGCTATGTTTGAGGATGTAATAACTCTGCTGATATTTTTTGCATTAAGTTCATTTGGCAGAATTAATTATTTGGCTACGCTGAGGCTAATATTTTCTATCTGATCAATAACTTCGGCCTTTGTTTGAATGCTTTGAGGCAACAGGTGGCTTCGAGGTAGCTGAGAGGAATAAATTTGCCTCTGATGTGGCAGTGGAGGCCTTTCTGTCTGATAAACACTTATGATTTTCTTTAACTGTGTTTTAATTTCGAGGATTAGGCTTTTGATAATCAATCTTAGTCGTAATCCCCTCAAAATTGTCTTCAATCCTCTGTTCTATTGTGTTTTAATCTTCAACACTGATACTCTTTTGATTCATTTAATGGTCTGTGTCTTGTTGATGTGCAGGGTTTGAAAAGGGTCCAAATGGCATCAATGCCCATGAAGCATTGACGAGACATGGAGTTGGAACCCTGAGAATGGCTTCTCTTTGATGAATCAAAGGCATGGGAATCGTCATTCATGTTAGAAAACTATATATTTTGGAGCAATGCAACACATAAAATATGCGAAAAATACAAGCACACAAAACACATAAAACCAGAGAGACATAGATATAAGTGGTTCACCCAGTTTGGGCTACGTCCACCTTGAACAGCCAGTCCTTCCTTTCTATTATCCAGCAAAAATTAAAGAGACAAAACCTACAGCAGATCCGCTGTAATATCCTTTGTTCTCTCTCACAGTCTCTCTATCTGTTTCTCGCTCTGAGAATACACACATAATACACAGCCGCAATACAATACCCTCATATATACAAGGGAGTTGCCTTTTAGGGCAAAAAAACCCTAAACTAAACATAACTTCTACCATCAGATCATCCGCCTATGAACGGCCCAGATTGACTAGAAATTACTATACTTTTACAAGGCAATTTTACATCTGTTTTTAGCTTCGGGGGCGCTGCCCCCGAAACCCCCCGCCAGGGGGCGGCTCCGCCCTGGACCCCCCATGGCAGCGATTAATTACGGGCGGTGTTGTCGCCCCTTTTAAGGTACAGGGGTCCAATGCTGTGATACATTTTAAACAAGATAATCAGGCTCCACACCCAACAATCTCCCACTTGGAGACTGATTGTAGCAACTCCACCGCTGCTTCATTTGCTGGACAATGACTCCTCTTTGGACCTGGCTATTCCTCATCTTCATCGTCATCCTTGAAGACCAATTGAAACTGAGCATGTTCTCAATTTCTCCCTGGTTACAACTTTTGTTAGCATATCTGCAGGATTCTGGCTAGTGTGTATCTTTTCCAGCTTCAACTCTCCATCTTCCAATACTGATCGTATGAAATGGTACTTGAGATGTATGTGTTTAGTCCTGGAATGAAATGCTGAGTTCTTTGCAAGATGAATGGCACTTTGGCTATCACCGTATAACGTGCCCATATCATGCTTCTTACCCAATTCATCCATAAACCTTTGTAACCAAATCATTTCTTTACTAGCCTCTGTAGCAGCAACATACTCTGCTTCTGTTGTTGAAAGTGCAACAACACTTTGGATTTTTGAAACCCAACTGATAGTTGTTCCACCTACAGTAAATACATATCATGTAGTGCTCCTCCTGTTATCTCTGTCACCTGCCATATCTGCATCAACATATCCCTGTAGAGCAATGTTTGAACCACCAAAGCATAATGCTTGATTTGTGGTACCTCTCAAATATATAAGAATCCATTTTACTGCCATCCAATGTTCTTTTCCTGGATTATTCATGTACCTGCTTACAACTCCCACTGCATGTGCAATATCAAGCCTTGTGCAGACCATTACATACATTAAGCTTCCAACTGCTGATGCATATGGAACTTTAGACATATAATCCATGTCTTCTTGGGTCTTTGGGCACATCTCCTTACTAAGTTTGAAATGGTTAGCAAAAGGTGTACTAACTGGTTTTGCATTCTGCATATTAAATCTTTTCAACACCTTTTCTATGTACTCATTCTGAGACAGTGTTAATTTGCGATTTTTCCTGTCTCTAGTTATCCTCATACTAAGGATTTGTTTTGCAGCTCCCAAATCCTTCATTGCAAATGAATTTGCCAATTTTCTTTTGAGCACATTTATTTCCTGCATGTTAGACCCTGCAATAAGCATGTCATCTACATACAATAACAATATAATATAGCTGCCATCATTTTTCCTTTTTAGATAAACACAATGATCAGAGTGATATCTAGTATAACCTTGTTCAGACATAAACTTGTCAAATTTTACATACCACTGCCTTGGAGCCTGTTTTAAGCCATACAAGCTCTTCTTTAACTTGCACACCAATTTTTCTTTCCCTTTTACCTCATATCCTTCTGGTTGCTGCATGTATATCTCTTCCTCCAAATCTCCATGGAGAAATGTTGTCTTTACATCTAACTGTTCAAGATGTAAATTTTCCGCTACTACAAGACTTAAAATAGTTCTGATTGAAGTCATTTTAACAACAGGAGCAAATATTTCATCAAAATCAATACCTTTCTTCTGTGCAAACCCCTTCACCACAAGTCTAGCTTTGTACCTCTGTTTTCCTCCATCTTCTTCCTTCAGCCTGTAAACCCATTTATTCTGCAATGTAGTTTTCCCTGCAGGCAACCTGACTAAGTCCCAAGTCTGGTTATGCATTAAGGAGTCCATCTCTTCATCCATGGCTATCTCCCACTTCTTCCTGCTTTCAACCTGCATTGCTTCTTCATAACATTCAGGTTCACCAAAATCAGTCAACAATAAATAATATAATGAAGGAGAATATCGTTCAGGGGGTCTACTTATCCTAGTAGATCTTCTAACACCACTTTCAGGTGTTTGAGGTGCCTGTTGCTGTTGTGGTGGTTGCTGCTGCTGTGGTTATTGATTATTATTATTTTCAGGCACCTTTACGTTTTCAGTTATCTCATCAAGAACCGTGTATTCCTTGCTCTCTTTTTCCTATTTCTTTTCCTGCAACTGATTCTTATACACGACCTTTTCATTGAATATTACATCTCTGCTCCTAACGATTTTGTGATTTTCATAATCATATAAGCGATAACCAAAATCATTAACACCATATCCAATAAATGTACATTTCTTTGATTTTGCCTCAAGCTTTGTTCTATTTTCTTTATTAATATGGACAAAGGCCTCACAACCAAAAGGCTTTAAAAAAGAGTAGTTTACTTTTTTACCTGTCCATGCTTCCTCTGGAATACCACCATCCAAGGAACTTGAAGGCCCTCTGTTTATTAGATAAACAGCAGTATCTACAACATCTGCCCAAAATTGTAAAGGCAATCCTGCATGCAATCTCATGCACCTTGCACGCTCCAAGATTGTTCTGTTCATCCTTTCTGACACACCATTTTCTTGTGGTGTTCTTGGAACTGTCTTCTCTCTACGAATTCCATGCTCTGAACAGTACCTATCAAACTCTTTGCTACAATATTCACCTCCATTGTCTGATTTGAGACACTTCAACTTCTTTCCTGTCTCAATCTCAACCAAAGCTTTCCATTTCTTGAAAGTATCAAATACATCAGATTTATTTTGAATACAATAAATCCAAGTTTTTCTAGTTGCATCATCAATAGAAGTAACATAATAGCGAGAGCCACCAAGAGATGATACCTGAGCAGGTCCCCATACATCTGTATGCACAAGCTCCAATTTTTCGCTCTTCTGTTCTTTCCCAACTCTGAGAAATCTGACTCTCTTTTGTTTTCCATAAATGCAATTTTCACAGAAATCCAAATCAACATTCTTCAAACCTGGCAACAAATTTCTTGAGTGAAGAATCTTCATCCCCTTCTCGCTCATGTGTCCGAGCCTATGATGCCATAATGCTGCATTTTCTCCTTTGGAAGTTAAAGCATTAACAGAGTTAGAAATACCATTGCATAAATACAATGTACCAACTTTTTCGCCTTTTGCTATTACCAGGGCTCCTTTGGTGACCTTCCAAGTTTTGTCCGTGAAAGTTGTCACACAACCTTCACCGCCTAACTGCCCTGTTGAAATCATATTTTTCTTCAGATATGGAACATGCCTTACCTCCTTTAGTAGCCATTGGTTTCCATTCTGTTGTTTTACAAGAACTTTACCCATTCCAACAATTTTACAGGGTTTATCATCACCCAAACTAACTTGTCCAAAATCTCCTTGAACATAGTCATGAAAATATTTCTTATCAGGTGTGGCATGGAATGAAGCCCCTGAATCTACAACCCAAGAATCAGTAACATTTTCGAAAGAAAGAATCAAAGAATCTTGTAACACATCACCTGTCACATTTGCTTCATGATTTTTTTCTTGTTGTGTGTCTCCTTCTTTTCCCTTCCGAGATCTACAGTCTTTCTTTAGGTGTCCTTTCTTTCCGCATTTCCAGCACACTATCCCCGATTTGGACTTGGATCTGCCTTTCCTTGATTTACTGCGATATCCCGAGCTCTTTCCTCTTTCCATTCTCCTTCCCCTAGACTCTGCACTCAAAGCATTACCCAATGTCTCACCGGAGCTTTTCCGTCGCATTTCCTCGCTAAGGATAGCACCGACAACATCATCAAACTTTAAAGTACGAGATCCAGAGACAGAGTTACTAATGGCCATTACTAAACCATTCCAACTCTCTGGCAATGAGCAGAAGAATAACAAAGCTCTAACTTCATCATCAAATTTTACCCCTACAGAACTTAACTGACTGGTAACTGTATTGAAATCATTTAAATGGTCTACAACAGAT
Organism: Pinus albicaulis; assembly: GCA_034641835.2. Classification (NCBI taxonomy): domain Eukaryota; kingdom Viridiplantae; phylum Streptophyta; class Pinopsida; order Pinales; family Pinaceae; genus Pinus; species Pinus albicaulis. Next base: position 1,700,838,552 of record CM076580.1, on the reverse strand, counting down.
CCACCTTCCGACATCTTCATATTAAATAGTTGTTTCATAAGAAATACCTTGTTTAAGGTCGAGGGTTTTTCATATAGTTTCGCCAACGTCTGCATCAAACCCTCTGTTGTTGTTTCCTTCGAAATATTTAAGGCGACTGACGCCACAAGGCACAACCGTACTGTTCCGAGTGCCTTTCTATCGAGAATGTTCCATTCCACGTCTGTCATGGCTATCGGCTTCTTTGTTTTTTCGCTCAATGGTAGGTACAGATCTTTCTGATACAGATAATATTCCATCTGCATCTTCCATAGTGGGAAGTTTTGGGCGTTAAATTTCTCGACCCTAAACTTACCATCTTCCGCCATCGCTCCCACTCGAACCAAGAAACCCTTCTTTCCTGCGAGTTTTTCAGCCAAATATACCTTCGGCTCTGATACCAGTTGTTAGAAAATTATATATTATGGAGAAATGCAACACATAAAATATGCGAAAAATAAAAGCACACAAAACACATAAAACCAGAGAGACACAGATATACGTGGTTCACCTGGGCCATATGTCCACTCGAAATAAACTTCAAATTCTTCCTTTCTATTATCCAGCAAAAATGAAGAGACAAAACCTACAGCAGATCCGTTGTAATATCCTCTATTCTCTCTCACAGTCTCCCTCTCTGTTTCTCGCTCCGAGAATACACATACAATACACAGCCGCAATACAATACCTTCATAAAAGCGAGGGGTTGCCTTCTAGGGCAAAAAACCCTTATCTAAACATAACTTCTACCGTCAGATCATCCGCCTATGAACGGCCCAGATTGACTAGAAATTACTATACTTTTACAAGGAAATTTTAAGACTGCTTAGTTTTTCGGGGCGTCGCTTTCCTGGGGCCCCCGCCGTGTGCTCCGCCTGACTCCCCACGGCCGGGAGCACATATGGCGTTGTCATTTTCTAAGGTACAGGGGTCCAATATTGTGATACAAAGTAAACAAGATAATCAGGCTCCACACTCAACAATTCCCAGCCTCTGGCTTTTCTTCAATATAATGGAAAAACCATTAATCACCTGCAAAATAAAAAATTAATTAAGAAATCCTACGTTTATTGGGTAAACTGCTTCAAAGGTTATGGGGAAGGAGCGTGGCCGTTGGATGGCAACATCCAACGATGTAGATTCATTTGCGGGAGGTTAAAAAAGGAAAGCGGGTGAAGAATAATTCAGATCCGTCGATCTGCAAAGATCGACGGTCGGGAGCGATCCGGGAGGAAATAAAGTGAAGGGGTCACTTTATAAGGAAATGGCGGAAATATGCAAGAAAAAATGTTTAAAACCTTTGTTCGGAGGAAAATGTATTGAAAATAGCCTTCGGGAGTTCAGGATGATCATGGGCCGTCGGATGAGATCGGCCCTACAAGATCAACGGCTAAGGAGGCGCGCGATAAAACTCAACAGGAAAGAGGGAAAGTGGTTTCGGGACCAAAACCACAGGTTTTGCACGGAGAAAAGGCGGGTAGGAAGTTTTGCCTTTTGGAACGCAATATGCATCCCCACCCGACACGTGGCCTCAGAAAACCACCTATTTCGCGTGGCCTTTGGAAAAGTAACCATCGTGCTAAAAACTACGCGAAATAGAATGTGGGCCGTCAAATCTGGGGCCTCAGATCTGACGGTAGAGAACGAGCGTGATATGGGATAGATGCGCAGGCGGTAAGAAGATGGGTGGTTTCAATCTGGGCTGTCGGATCTAAGATTTGAACGGCGGAAATTTCATCTGAGGATCGAATGAAATAATACAAGGGCGGAAGAAGGGTTGATGAGGACCGTTGATCTACAGAGATCAACGGCTGTAATTAGCCGAAAAACATTATGAGCGGGGCTGCATAAAATATAGCCAAAGTCGGGAGATGCGATCTGGACCGTCCGATATGGACACGTGGACAGTCCAGATTCAATCAGAAGCAAAGGCATCGGCGAGGTAAAGAACTTGGAGTACGATGGAGTGATTGAGCGCTGGCCGTTGATCTGAGGATCAGATCAACGGTGGGGAATGAATCAGAGGATTTTGAAGGCGGAGGAAGGCTAATAATCGGAGCAAATGTGGACCATTGGATCTGGGAAAGCAGGGGGGGGGGGGGGGGGAGATCAATGGCTCTTGATTGATCGGGGGATGACCAATCGGTGGGAGAAATAAAATGCGCCCGATAAAACTTGCGATGTGATCATGCGCTGATCGTTGATCGGCTTTAGATCAACGGTCGATATTGTTTCAAAACTTGTATCGGCGGAAACCCTTTATACTTTATGAAAACCCAAAAATTTAAATAAAAACAAAGGTTTATCGGGGCAGGATGTATATATGAAGTGAATAGGTGCCCGTCTACGGGGCCGTTGGTCTTTATGAAAGGTAATAGGCCCAGGGCTAATATGTAGAAAGGGCCAATTGCATCGGAACTGTCGGGCTTGGTCTTTCAATCTAACCATTTGATTTTCTTCGATGCGATTAGCGCTTTGGGACCTTTAAGTCTTGGTCCTCGGGCGCAAGTTATATGGAGCGAAGTGGAGGGCAGAGTTTATGTAATGGGGCTTAAATCACATCGGAACTTTTGATGCGGGTCTTTCAATCTACCCATTTTTACATTAAAAAACATGGTTTCGACGCGTTTAGACCAAAGTTAGGAAACAGTGGGTTTTTTTATTTACAAAGGAAAATATCAATCGGGAAAGGATTTTTACAATGTTTTAGCACCCGATTGCGGGCACAAGGGTTATATGAGGCGATACTAGGATCGGGGGTTGTGAACAAAAGGGCTAATCGCATCGGAACTTTCAACTTAACCAAAAGACTTGTGCGCTCGGATTTTTGCGATGCGATAAGCGCTTAAATGGCTCAGCGCCTGGTTCTATCACCAGGGCATATAATGGGAAAGTGGTTAGGACTCAGCCCAAGGGGGCTTAAGTCTGTAATACAAAAAAGGTGTTTTTAATGAAATTTTTTCAAGTTTTTAATGGATTTGGGGGTTTCAACAGAGTTAAAAAAGGAGTTTTAAACTCTGTAAAGAGGATTTTATGAAGGGAAAATGGGGAAAAATGAAAAATAGAGGAATTTCATGGGAATAAAAGGGGTAAAAATGGAGGTTAGTTTTGAAGTGGAAGGAGGGGAAAATGGTGTTTGTAGCAGTATTTGCTCTTGGGAAACAACAAAATTTCTGAGTTTTGAAAAGGAAGCAGCAGTGAAGATTTGAACAAAGGGCCAGATGCCTTCATGGGTCTTCAAGAGATAACACTTTTTTGCAATAAAACTTGTTCCTTGAAGGCTCCAAAAAATGTTTTAGCCACAATTTGATATGACAAATTTTATTGGTGGCTAACAACATGCTCAAAATAAAAAATTTGATTCTGCATCACCACTTTTCAAAATCGGGTGTTTTTCTTGTTACGTCAAAAAGTAGGTATTAGTGCAGTTACCTATTTCATTGGTAACAGTGTTTGACTTGCATCCCCACTGCTTTACAAAAATGCTCAAGGGGATATAGGTGCATCTGCAATCCATGGGCCGATTTAGCAACCATCACAAGATCATCGTCATATAGAAGAAGCTTTATCACAAACTCCCCCAATTGAACACCCTCCCCACCTTGCAAATTTAACCACTCTTCCAGTTTGTCAATATATAAACCAAAAAGGGTAGGGGATAAAGGGCAACCTTGCTTGACTCCGATGTCACTTCTAAAACTTTCTGAAATGCAATTCAAATATTCCAACTACTTGATTTTTTGAATTTTTTTTACAGGATTCCCACAAAACACTACCTTCTGGCCTATCTTATTGTGTCATAAACAACTCCAAAAAAAATACAAATTATATTTAAAAATAAAATAAAAATAATTATAACTCTTTTTATTAACTGATAGAATTTATCCTAGGGTTTGCGTTGTCTGCATCTCTGGCTCCCCTGCCACCGCCTCGTCTCAGACAGGCTTGGATGCATTGGGAGGTCTCAAATTCCTAGATCTAGTGCTTCGAAGCGTGCTCCTCCTCGTAACTAACGGTCTGAGCGACTATGGCAGCGCGGTCCTCCCTCTCTCGGGCTCGAGGTATCTTCTGACTGCCACATCCCTCTCAAAGCAGCACATGCGCGGCCACGATGACTGCTCAAGGTTGGTTCCTCGGCGTATTGAGGATGGCCTGTTTTCGCGCGCACAGGCAGACCACCCCCCAGGTTCTCTTTATGATGGCTGGTTTGCACTTCTTTCATGCCCTCCACCTTTGTTTTTTTCCTCGACTTTTTCTTTCACGGAAGTCAAACGAAGGCTTCCTCCCTTCACATGCACGAAGACCCCCCTGCAGTGCCTAGGGCCTTCCGATCCTCTCAACTCTTTTTGCTCGGATGGCAAAGAAATCGTGTCCACAGTCACAGGAATTTCAGATTCAGATTGTTCTTCTTACAAACAAAACTCTGCTTCTATGGGTCCAGTCCTCGAACCTGGTGCTTTTTCTCCCAACAGCCCTAGAACTCAAGCTGGGGATCCCCTCCTCATCTCTGCGCCTCCTTTATGCAGGTAAAAAGCTTGACAACCGTCTCCCTCTGTCTTTTTATAAAATAGAAAAGAATGCTACGATGATTCTTTCCCTCTGTCTGAGGGGAGGTGTTGCAGGCCAAACCTCTGCTCCTAAGGTTTTCTCTTACAAAGAAGTGGTCAATGCTCAGCCACCCAAGCACTTTTCTCCTCCCCCAGAGGCTCCCAAGCCTTTCTTGGTTGACAAGATGGAGGAGGTCCCCTCTGTTGAACTCTCCCACCCGGCTTTGGCTGCAAACCTCCAATTCTTTTCAGAATGCGCCCTCATTTGCAGGTTCAACGGACTCTGGCCCCACACAGAAGACTTATACAGATGGATTCACTCCACCTGGTCCAAACACTGTAAGGTCTTTCTCTGCTCCAAGGGATTCTTCATCGTTATCTTCGTAGACAACAAGGAATACCAAACTGCCCTCACAAGGGGTCCTTGGTTGTGGGGAAACGTCGGGCTCTCCTAACCCCCTGGTTCCCCGACTTTGATCCTTCCACAGCAGTCATCACCAAACTTCCGATCTGGGTCAGGCTTCCCAACCTACCCGCTCACCTATGGCACGGTGAGGTCTTCCAAGCCATTGGAAACTCTCTGGGTCACTTTCTGGCTACAGATCCATCGAGAGGCCTGATGGGTATCTACACCTACGGAAGATTATGTGCCAAGATTGATATCAGCAAAGGCTTACCTGACCACATCATTCTCAAAGTCGGGGATTTCACTTGGTCACAGACTTTAGACTTTGAAAACACTGCGTTCCGCTGTAGGCATTGCCATCAAACTTGACATCTTCAGAATTCTTGTGCTCTATTTCAATCCCAAAAGAAAAGCAACACTCGTAATACGAAGGATAAAAGCTAGAAATCCTTCATTCCGCCTCCCATGGAGGTCATTGATTCCTCCAGCTCAGACGAAGAAGAATGTAATTCAGATGAGGAGATTGATACTCAGCAGCAACCGCTCTCCCCGATCGTCCCAGAGAGGCCCCCTGCCTCCTCGACTCTTCAGAAACGTTCACATGAGTCCAACACCTCTGATTCGGACAAAGATTCTCCTCAGCTGACCTGCAACAATCTTCAGGTGGTCTCAAGCCACCCGCCCCCTGAAGGCTGGGTTAAAGTCACAAAAAAGAAAGGGAAGAAACTTTGTATCGCAAACTCTAACCTCTCTGGCTAGAGCCTTTTTCTGTATTCTTGGCTCCTTGTTCCTCCTCTGCTTCTCTTGACAGCATCGTGAAACCATGGCGGTCAGCTTCTTGCTCCCCATGGTTGTAACTCCATTTGTACTATGAGCTTTTTAATAGAACGATCCCGCCTAATTTACCAAAAAAATAAAATAAAATTATGAATTATATTTATATTTTAACATATTGATTAAAAAAAATTATTTTTTTATTTAAAAACAATTTTTTATCATATTAATAAAAAAATCAATTTTTTATTTAACAACAATAAATATAATGAAGCTCTTGAAAATGTTTAAAATTATCTCAAAATTATATTATATAAATGGTGTGATAATTATTATGAAACACTTTTCTTTTTGAATTAACATTAACCATTTGCACTGGCTTATTAATCATGTAGTCCGTACTGTCTATTATCAAAAATTAATTATATTTTATAAATGGTGTGATAATTATTATGAACACTTTTTTTTGAATTGACATTTAGCATTTGCGTTGGCTTATTAATCATCTAGTCCGTACTGTCTATTACCAAAAAGTTTTTCACTTAATTTATTAAGGTTCACAAAAACTTGAAAATTTGAATTCAGGGAAATATATTTTTTTAATAAAATTTTAAATATATATATATATATATATATTTTTAAATTTTATTATTTAAAAAAAATTACAAATTATGCTTAAAAATGGAATATAAAATAATTACAAATTATATTTATATTTACTCATATTGATAAAAAAATAAAAATAAAATATTTAAAAACAATATTTTATGATATTAATAAAAAAATCAATTTTTTTAATTTAAAAACCATAAATATAATGAAGCTCTTGAAAATGTTAAAAATTATCTCAAAATTATATTATATAAATGGTGTGATAATTATTTTATTTTAAATGTATAAACACTTTTCTTTTTTTATTGCTAAACTTATTAATCTATTCCGTACTGAAAGATTTTAATTTATTGACATTTTCTTAATGGTAAATATTGGCTCGACGTAACCACCTGTTGCATCATAATTTTAATGTACCTTCTAAAGATACACAAATCCCTCACAATAGCCATAATTCTTATTATATTGTTTAATGCTGACCATAATAAGTGCAAAACATTATCTATTAATGTATTACACGTGTAACAATCCGTCAAGTTGCCCTATGTTACTCCTTAGTGTTCAAAATAATCATATTCAATAGGAATATGTGTGAGAATTTAAAGTTCACATTATAAAATTAGAATATCATGTATATGTGTGGGATTTAGAGGTCACAATAGAAGCAAGGATGGTGGAAAATAATTTTTTAAATATCATAGAGAAACTAAGGGAGTAGTTTGGTAAAAAAAAAAAAAGATCGTTTATTTTTTTGATGGCATGTGTTTATCATTTATGTTTTTTATTAGCTCTATAGTTTAGTATGGAACAGATTTCACTTAAACTTAAACATGTAAACATATAGTTATGGGGTAGATTTTAGGGAAACTATTAAACATGTAAACTTAAAGGTAAATTTAATGGTGATGTTTAACATTTAACATTTTTAATCTTATGTCTTTTTAATTTAAAAATCAATTTAATTATTACTAGCAATTGCACCACATGTTGCAAAAGAAACACCTTAAGGCAATAGAATAGGAAAGAGTAGCCTAAGAGAAATAAAATGTCGCAGAGAAGGAGCCATTGTGAAGGAATGAAAGGAAAACTTTGCATCCATGGAAGCACCTCGTGGAGGTTTCAAAAATATTGATGATAAGAGTTATCAACTAGAAAGATTCAATGCTTAAACTCCGAAGCCTCTTCTTGATTGAAAAAATATTAAACTGATAAGATATAGCAAACTTCTTGGCACAATATTATGTCAGCTTGCAACACGTCCAAATAAAACGACTGAAGTAAATACTATCAGATAAAACGACTGAAGTAAATACTATCAGATGGTTTTCAATGCATTTATGTAATTAAAATAGAGCTAGGAACTTTTGAAGACTACTTCATTGAAAATTAGAAGCATCTTCATGCCTGTTGGCATCAACATAAAACTGAAATGATTAGCATATATCATTGCAGACATGGTTACAATTTTTCATGGACTAGGTGGTATGTATATGCAAGAAAGGATATTAAATTCTGTTATAAGTAATGCAATTGCTACACGAACTATTCATAGTCCTTAATGATATACTCAAATTTCTTTCACAATACTAATCAAGTGTCTAAAAGCCATCATCACTTCCAAAATCACATATTTAAACATACAAGTTGTAAAAATTGAATTTGTTTCATAAATTTTAATAGAATCATGTGCTCAGATCTAAGATATAGTTCTTAAACTCTGAAGCCTCTTCTTGATTGAAAACATACTAAACTCATAAGACATCGCTAAAGAGAATATATGTGTGTGTGTGTGTGTGTTTTAATTTAATTTAAAAATAAAAAATTAAGTTGAAGTTAAGTTAAAGACCTTGTTTGATCATGCCAACATGAATGCCTCATGAATAAAGAAATAGATTGTGACTTTCTACCTTCAAAATCAAAAGTATTTTTGGTGCAGTTCTTCCATATTTAATATTGATCACTTCCTATTGAGTCACCTATGTATTAGTTTCTTCATGACCTTTGAAAATATTGAAAAGATCACATTGTTCTTTACCAGTGATCTCCCTGGAGTCTACCATGTTCTTGTTTTTTCAGTATCACTGATATGAATTTGGTTTCTTTTGTTCTTTGTGAATATAGTAAAAAAGGTATGGAGAGGTGGCTTTCATCACTTCAAGAGAAGTAAAAATAAGGCTATTGAGAGAATAACTCCAACACCGACAGAGATTTGGTAGCATTTATGGAATTGGCGAACATGAGTTGTTCTCTGGTGTTGGCTACTCAACATAGCTTTCTTAATCTTGTGTAGAAGAAATGAATTTGTATTTAGCTTATATTACATTAACAATGAAATTGCCAAAATTCATGGCAGGCTTTCCTTCACATTTGTAGAGAAAATTATAACACACTATCACACTTTTCTTATCAGAGCTAAATGCTCCTATATGACTCAATGATGGATTTCATCACTCAAGAGCAGTAAAAACAAGTTTATTGCGAAAAAAACTCCAACACATTTGTAGAGAAAATTATAACACAGTATCACACTTTTCTTATCAGAGCTAAATGCTCCTATATAAAACAACTATGGATTTCATCACTTAAGAGCAGTAAAAACAAGTTTATTGAGAAAAAAAACTTCAACAAATTTGTAGAGAAAATTATAACACTTTTTCACAATTTTCTTATGAGAGCTAAATGCTTTCATCAAGAGCAGAACAAACAAGTTTATTGAGAAAACAACTATAGCACTGAGAGAGATTTGGAAGCAGCTGTTGAATTGGTGAACATGTCTTGCTCTATGTTGTTGGATATTGGGCATAGATTTCTTGATATTGTATACAACAATGTAAATTTTCATGTAGCTTATACTACATTAACCATGAAATTGTCAACATTTAGGGCACACTTTCCATTACATTTGTAGAGAAAATTACAATAGAGTATCACATTTTTATTATCATATCTAAATTTTATTATATGGAACAACCACCTTGTGCCTCATAGTTTAAATTTGTGCAAGGAGGAGGAGAGGAGGAGTGTTAAGGTGCAAGCTAGAATAAGAAGAGAAAGAAGAATCTTGTTTGGGACTTGAGATAGATTCATTCTCTGCACGTCTAGAGTAAAGCTTAATAAAACAAAACTCACCATACTCGAATTTTTGAAATAAATATCTTAAAAATTAGAATATCAATTTAATACATTTTACTCAATTACACATTTAACAATATATATTTAAAAAATACAAATACAAATTACTATTTTAAACAAAACTATTCTAAATAAAAATAATACAAAGAATAACATTAATTACCCTGGCCTTCGTGTACATTCCTCTTATTACTTATGTTTGTAACTTATTCTTAATCACATAGTGTCAATTTATTAAAACTATAATCTACAAGTCTCACTTTTTATAGATTTGGTGGAAGGATAGAGTATCTAAATTCCCTTACCCTTTAAGAAGCAACCTCAATTACTGTAATTTGACATAGTCAAATTGTTAAACATGACATCACAACATTCTATCATACTTAATACTTATTAAAAAAAAAACTAACATTATAAAAAACATATATAAAACTATTTACTTGTGGATCTAATGGCCTAAAACATTTCAATAAGAACGCCTTAAGGCGTAATTATGTATAAACACAATATAAATTTAAAATATAAAGAGGTTTACGAACATTCAAAAAATGGTATGATAAATAAATAAAAATATAAATAAACTAGATGTATGGTAAATAAATAAAACATCTTTTTATATTTACTCTAAAAGTATTACAAATAAATAAAAATATAAATAAACTAAAGATATGGTAAATAAATAAAACTTCTTTTTATATCCACTCTCTAAACCTCTTTATATTTAAGAAAACTAAAAAAGGAGGTTTTATTTAGGTGAAGCCTATGGGCCAAATACCATTTTAATACCATGGGCCAAATACCATATTTATAAAAGAGATATGGTAAATAAATAAATATAAAAGAGGTATGGTAAATAAATAAAAATATATGAAATAGGATTAGAAATCAACATCTAATTATATGACCTTGGATGCAGGTGACACATCCAGATCCTCTCATGCTTAGGCTGACTCAATGCCAACTCTAACATGATGTGGAAACTCAATTCATCAATCATTCATAACGGTGATCTGCCACACCTGACCTCTTGCCATACTTTGTATCACATGCAGTCACACTTGGATTGTCCCACAGTCAGATTAATAGCGTAGATTCATTTTAAGTATTTGACAATTAGATTAATATCAACATAGATCCATTTTAAGTACATATCTAACATGAGCAAAAAATGATTCAATTTGTTTCACATGCAAATAACACAGTTACAGATGAAACAGGAACTATTACCTCAAAATGGGAACTCTAACAAAAAAAACATCAAAAAACCATGAAAAAACAACTCAAAAATGAAAAGTTGTATTCTGGAATAACCTTCTTCTTTTTTTTTGGTAAATTTTCAACATTTATAAAAAATGCAAGTAAAAGCCTAATTTTTGGGGTGGAAAAAACACTCTGAAAATGAAACATTGTATTGTGGAATAACCTAGTTTTTTTTTTTTTTTTTTGAGTAAATTTTCGACAAAAAATTTGTGCAAAAACCACCCCGAAAACAGAAAGTAGTTAAAAAAAAAATTTAAAATAATAAAAAATTATATTAACATAATAATAATAATAATAATAATTTAAAATAATTGCAAAAAGAACAAACTTCATTATATTATTATATTTTTTTATTTTTTTATTTTTTATTTTTTATTTATTTATTTATTTTTAAAATAAATTCAAACATTAAAAAAACCTAAAATTTAGGAAAAAATAGAATTTAAAAAATAAAAAACATTTTAAAGATTAAAATTTAAAAATATATAGAAATAAAAAAATAAAAAATAAAAACAGCCAAGTTTAAAAAAGAAAGAAATTATAAAAAATAAAATATACAAATTAAATTTAAAAAATAAAAGGAAAATATTTATTAAATTAAAAACAACTAAATAAATAAATAAAAACATTATTTAAATTAAAATTAAAAAAATAAAAATTAATTAAAAATAAAAAATAAAAATAAAATACAATAAAAATATTAAATTAAAAATAAAAATATTAAAAAAACAAATAAATTTTAAAAAATAAATTAAATTTAAATTATAAAAAAATAATATATATATATATATATATATATATATATATATATATATATATATATATATATATATATATATATATATTAGATTTTATAAAAAATTTTAAAAAAAGTTAATATTAAAATAAAAAATTAAATTTAAAAACAAAAATATTAAATGTTAATAAATGGATAAACAAATAAATTTTGAGTTAAAAAATAAATTTAAAATATAAAACAAAATTAAAAAAAATATTGTTAAAATGAAAATTTAAAAATCAATTAAAAATGGAAAATAAATAAATATATTAAAAAAAAAAATTTAAAAACAAATTAATTTAAAAAATTTAGTTTAATTAAAAAAAAAACTTAATTTAAAATACACAACTTTAATTCAGATAAAAAATATAAAATTTTATGTAATATATATATATTAAAATAAAATAAAAATTATTATTGAATTTTATAAAATTAAATTTAAAAGTTTAATATAATAAAGAAAAAATATGAAAAAATTAATTTAAATAAATAAATAAATAAATTTAAAAAAAATACAAAATTTAAAAAAATTGTATATAAACAAAATTAAAAAAAAAAATTATGAATTGCTTTTGAATCATCTCAATCTTCCTCCATGACTCTCTAGATATACTGCAACTCCAAACTTCACATCTGTATAAGATGATAGGGGTGACAATGTAACACCCTTGTAAAATCATTGGCATTCACAATTTTTATGGAACTATTTTAATTATCATATAGTTACCATGAATTATGAATCGATTGGTTTTCAAGAAACTAATTCATAAGTTCGTTAGGGTTATGATTTAGTTAGAAACTAACCTATGATCTCTTTCAAGAAAATGGTAACACATATTCCATTACAAAATATATATTATTATTTTCTGCATTCACTGGGAAGGAGGGGAGTGTGAAAATGGAAGGGAGACCAACGGGTTTAAAAGAAAAGGACAACCATTTGCATTCTAGGAAAATAATGTGCATTGATGAAAAGAATAAAGAGTGTGCGTTGATCCTCTGGAGGCATCGATCCCACATCGTGGCCACCTTAGTGGGCGTTGCTATGCAGTATTATGGCATAACAGAAGTTCTTATTAAGAGCATTCTTTAGAGGTAAGGAAAAAATGTATGGATTTGCATGGTTATTAATGAATCCATTTTCTTGGAAAGAGTCACGTTGTATATATATATATATATATATATATATATATATATATATATATATATATATATATATATATATATATTATTAGTTATGGGAAAATAATTATATATATATATATATATATATATATATATATATATATATATATATATATATATATATATATATATTCTTTGGATTATGGGAAAATAGTAAAGAGTAATAATTATTTTGCTCAATTTTTTAGGATGAGTTATATATATGAAAGAAAAGGGTATTTCATTAGTTTATTGGGATGTGACTGAAACAAATTCACCATTGTTATTTACGTGACTTATTTTCCAATTTATTCTCATATCAACATGAAATAAATATATGAGAAGATATTTTCATGAGAAGATATAAGAAGTGGGATTTCCCTTTTTAATGTGAAATGTGTAATTGTGGTTAAGATAATATCTTATGGAATTACTTTCTAAAAATTATACACAGAGATAACATAAGTAACATGATCTTCTTTAGAAAGAATGTCTTTATCTTGTGCGTGAAAGATAAGTCCACTATGGTAATTCAGTTGCAAGAGTTTTGCAAAAGTTACATGTTCTGGTGGGTAAAAAGACAAGTTATTTTGTGTTGTATACTAGATAGTTTGACTTAATTGCATGTTTTACTGCATAAAAGGTTTAACTTTGTTATTATTCTAAAAAAAAAAGGCCTTTCTATTGCTTATGCACAAAATAAGGGTTCATTATGGTACTTTTTTGAAAAAGGTAATCTCTTGAAAATATTGCATGGCTAGTTCTTGACTTAGGTGTATAAAAGGTTAAGTTAACCTTCTTATGGTTTCCTAGTTTTGTGCATAAAAGAAGGTTATCTACGATAATTTCTTAAAAAGGAAGCATGAGGAACTACCTGTAGAAAGACAAAGAAACTAGGTTATATTTTCTTCTTTATGAAGAAGAAGTAAGTATTTGATTACATGAAAATAATAAATAAATGATGGTAGAATTCTAAAGAAGGCAATATGTTGTGCAAACTTATAATGTTCTTTAGGAAGAATTATATGTGAGTACTTTATGTTATCATAACCATTATGTTAGATGTCTTTTGGAATAAGATCATGTATATGCATGCAAGGTTTGTATTATCTTTCATTGGAAATAATATATAGTTATATGTGGGAAAAGATAGCATGTTTAGTTAGCCTACATTGGGAAATATTCTTTGGAAAAGAAGATGGATTACATGCATAAAACCCATATTAATATGTTGGTTTCCATGGAATATATATGTGGGTAATGTTTGTATAATATTTGGAAAAGAAAACATGTATTTGTATGTTTCATTACCTAAGTTTTATGAAAAAGGAAACATGTTTTGCATGCCTTATATGTAGTATGTGATGTTAAAGGAAGCAGGTCAAGATATTTTACTTTCATGTCATGAATATACATGAGTAGATGAAGAAGCTTCTCTAACATAGATTTATGAAATGGTTGATTAATATTTTATGAATCTTGACATCAATGTATGTTGAAGGCAACATTAGTAGGGAATGAAGGCGACTTGTATGAAGGGAATATTAAGCTTAACATGGAGGCAGGTAAATGATTATGGTTCCTGCAGATGAATGTGAGCTGCAGGATGATCCAATGTATGATAGTCCATTGTAGGTAAATGATTATGGTTCATGCAGATGAGTGTGAGCTGCAGGATGATCCAATGTACGATGGTCCATTGTAGATACATCCATGCCACCAAGATATGAATATTAGTGGGTAAATGCTATCTTATTTATTGTAATGGCTTTAAGCTAGATATTTGTATATTTCTTTGTAAGATTTATAACGATGGTTAAGGGATGGTCTCCCTTATAAGCCATTGAGTGAGGGCTGATCACCCTCACTCAATGGTCCATTGTAGGTAAATGATTATGGTTCATACAGATGAGTGTGAGCTGCAATATGATCCAATGTACGATGGTCCATTGTAGGTACATCCATGCCACCAAGATATGAAGATATGAAGATTAGTGGGTAAATGCTATCTTATTTATTGTAATGGCTTTAAGTTATATATTTGTATATTTATTTGTAAGATTTATAACGATGGTTAAGGGATGGTCTCCCTTATAAGCCATTGAGTGAGGGCTAATCACCCTCACGAGCGTTTAATAATAAAATTAAACGTACAATCCATGAAATGTGAATGAATGAGCTGAAGTCGAACATGTCACGGAATCATTCGATCGAAGGTCAATGATGCAACCCATCGTCGAAGGCGAGAAACCTGCCATTGAGGCATGCAGATTTCAAGGTACTGACGATTTCTAGATCAACTTCCTAGATAATGAGCTGTCGTCGATAGAAAGTGATCCGTCATAGGCAAGCCCACAACACGAAAGCATAGATCAAGTTTTGAAGAAATATATTGGCAAGGACTGACTCAGGGATGGTCAAAATGGATGACAGATATTTTGCAGATGAATGGTTTGTTTGAACTGTCCTCTTGAACACATAACGACACTGCAGATGGTTTGGTGACAATTGACCCAAAGCTAATACCCAGAAACCAGCTGAAGACTTTCAATGTGGTTTGATTAACTGTTAGGCAAAGATTTCCCAACCCAGGTGAACAAAAGTGTCGTATTCAAGAGTGGTTAACGATTTTCCGAATAATCAAAATGTAACAAACAAGTTTGTTTTTCTCTCTTTTCCCCCACCATTTCTGGCAAGTACCTCTTTATTTTTGACAAGCTTGAGGAAGTGATCTGAAATTGTGAGAACAAAGTATTTCTCATATAGAGATTGATAGTAAGGGGCTTTTACTGGTTATTTCACCTTTACTAGAAAGGATGAAACCAGAGGCTACCTGGCCCACAAACTGGCTCTGCCTAAAGAACTAAAATGTAATCACTGTAATAGATCCGATTAATGAAAGTATTTGTTTATGTGCAAAGTATTCATTAATCCAACTGTAATGTGTGAATAGGCAAGTTTACGTATTCTGCAAATGAAGTAAAGTGGTTTGAAGATGAACTAATAAGTTTTGTTCACTGTATAATCCTGATTGGGAAAAGTGTACTTATGAAAAGTTACTATTTAAAGTAGCAGAATCTGAAATAATGCAGCAAAAATATACAGTATGACAGTAGCAATTGTTTAAGCAGTTCACCCCTCTCTTGGGCTACCTCTGCTGGGACCAAAAGCCTCTAATTAGACTTTTCCCTCTTTCATTAAATGCTCAAAATGTGAATACAACTATATAGATGATCCAGGTGGATATTGGTGGTCACCCGCCTATTCCACTTGGGGCTCCACCATTGTCTATTTCAGTTTTTCAGTTTCGGCACAGTTTACTATTTTTAGCAGTTTTTCGGGTCCTAAACTTCCGGAGCCGTTTTGAGGCCCTAAACGACGTTTTTGGGGAAAACGGAGAGCAACATGGGTCCATGGACCGATGTTGCTCGTTCCAAATTTGTAGTCCTCGGATAGATCTTTCTAACGAGGTATGGTACGCGTCAAACGGAGATCGTATGCCAAAGTTACGCCCCTGGGAAGTTGAAACACCAATTTACCCAAACGGGCCCCATAGTTTTGGCGCTTCATCTCCTAGGGTTAGGGTTTTGGCTGTTTAGGATTTCCCATTGTTTCTAAATAATAAATAGGCCCTCGAGCCTCATTGTAACTCAGTTCAGAGGCCTGTAGCCGCCACATTTCTTCTCAGAGATAGCTACCAGCGCCCTAGCTAGTTTTATTTCCATTCTGTCTGTAAGCAAATTTCAGTTCTTTGATATTAATGAAATGAAGTGTTATTTCCGCTGCATCTCTGTATTTATGTTTATATGTTTATTCTTTTGTGTTCCTGCATAAATCCGGATCAGTGGTATCAGAGCGGTCTGCTTTTTCTCGATCCTTCTTTGCATGTCCCCAACGAGGTCGGGTATAAGGAGCTAGGGCTCGATCTGGTGGAACCTTTGCAAGATCATCCTCGCAAACCTCGACGGACGCCCATGGGGGACGAAAAGAAAGATGAGGGAGCAGGAGATCCTATCAAAATATTGCTCGAGGAGGCCCTCGAAAAAACAAAGGAACGCGATGATGGATAGCTTTGCTCAGATCCTTCAACGGCTGCCCACCGGCGGCGCATCTGCATCCAGTAGCCACTCTGGAGTTGCGACTCCCTTTAAGGTACAAGTAAATTTTGACATTCCCATATTTGAGGGTCAAATAGGCGCAGATGCCGTAGATAGATGGTTGAATCTATTAGAAGGATATTTCTCTGTTCATGACTTTTCTGACCGGGAGAAGATTTTTTTGCACTCCTCAAAGCTACCCCCCATGTTAAGGACTGGTGGGAAACCTACTGTGAGAACAAGGACCAGACAGAACCCTCTCTGTTCTCGGCTGTACCAACTTGGAATTCTTTCCGAGACGCCGTCAAGGAATAGTACTATCCCGTGGGGAGCTATGAGGACAAGTACATACAATGGACCACGCTGTGACAACAAAGGGATCAAGATGTGCATGAGCTGACGAATCTGTTCCATACCCTGCGCACAAAGTTGGGTATCAAAAATTCAGAGAAACATTTGGTGCTAAAGTATCGCAGCTGTCTGCACAGATACATTCAGGAGGAAATGGAGTTCCTCGACATCTCCTCGCTTGGTACGGCATACCGGCATGCTGCCAAGATTGAGCAGAAATTCAAATAGAAGAAGCGAGACTTTGGATCTGCGAATAAAAAGTAAGGAAAAGGTGCTCCCAAACCGCAGAACAAAGGACCGAGCCAAGGCATGGCGGCTAAAGACAACTCATCGAAGCCACAAGAAAAGAACAGCACCGCAAAGCCAAAGAAGGACACGGGAAAGTGGTGTGAGTTCCATAAGAGCTCCACTCACAACACAAGTGAGTGTCGGGCCAAGCAGTCGCTAGTGGCCGAGATGAGGGCTTCCGAGTTAGATGCATGCTCCGACTCTGAATCAGAACCTGAAAAGGGGAATGAAAAAGGGAAGCAGATTATTGATGCGGAGCCCAACGCCACTGTTGCCACTACAAAGATCCAGAAGGAGGAACCAGAAGATCCAGAGGAGGAGGAACGTCTCTTCCACTCTGCATGTGGGCAGTAAATGGTCTCAGACAAGCTCATTGGGCTTAATGGAGCTAAAAGAACTCATTTCACAGAGCCACGGAAGCTGTCATTTGCTTTCGACCAATGGGCACCACCTTTAATATCCATACAGATTGGTTGCTTCACCAAGGACGAGATCTCCGCGCTAGCGCAGCAGTCGCTCTCATCTTTCACGCCTTTCACGATGAGGCTCTGGACGTTTTTGCTCAACAGATGTTTCATGTATTATTAGGACAACCATATTTATGGAAGGCCATGCTCAGATGAGTTTCGACTCCGTGTCGTTATTGTTACTTTGGGAAATAAGTTGTACAGATACCGTAGGTACCACCGACGTTATCTCTTGCTGTCCACCAACGTGCAAGTCGCTTATTTCCCAAACCAGAAATCTGCTCGATGATCCGCCTGGGGCAAGAAGAAGACTATGGCCACAACCTCCAGACAGGGCCCCTCTGCACGACAACAACAAATGGATAAGGTCGTGGAGGAGTACGGGGACATCTTCACCTCACCCACAGGGGTTCCTCTGCACTGCCAGGTCAAGCACCCGATTGATCTGACCCCAGGTGCGCCACTACCCAATGGACCGATCTATCGACGCTCTGTTCTGGAAAATGATGAAATCAAGAGGCAGATTCAGGAGCTGTTGCAGAAAGGTCACATCAGACCAAGTTCATCGCCCTGTGGGAGCCCGATCGTGTTGGTACGGAAGAAGGATGGGACGTGGAGACTCTGTATTGACTATCGGGCGCTGAACAAGATCACTGTCCGGAATAGGTACCCAATCCCACGGATTGATGACCTTCTGGACCAACTCCAAGGTGCAAAATATTTCAGTAAGATCGACCTGAAGTCCGGGTATCACCAGGTACCAATTGAACCCTCTGATGTGTGGAAGACTGCCTTCAAAGCTAAGGAAGGCCTTTTTGAATGGCTGGTCATGCCTTTCGGGTTGACGAATGCTCCCGCAACCTTCATGAGGATGATGGACGACATCTTGCGGCCATTCACCAACTCATTCGTAGTGGTGTACTTGGATGACATTCTGATCTTCACCAAGACTTGGGAAGAGCACCTTCATCACATCCGACAAGTCCTCCAAACACTGCGGCAACACAAGTTGTGTGCCAATTTGGAGAAGTGCACGTTTGGCATGACCCAGGTTCAATATCCGGGATACATACGTAGTAGGCATGGATCCACTAAGATCCAAGTCATTCTCCGATTGGGCTAGCCTCAACCACTATAACAGCTGCAGTCAATTACAATTTTCACCAGTTTAGTTAATTTCATATCATACCGTCTTGTCGCTTCTATGAGGAGCGAGTAAAATTTTTTGTCAAACCTCAATGCATATGCTTGCCAATCCGAAAAATCATCGCCTCTACTTCAAATACCACTTTACCAGACACTTGGTAACAAATGCATTTGAGATCGAGACAGATGCCTCTGACTATGCTATTGGGGCAGTTCTTACTCAACAGGGACATCCAGTGGCATTTCACAGTGAGACATTGTCTGACACAGTTCGCAAGTACCCTACATATGACAAAGAAATGTACTCCATTGTGCAAGCTTGTCGACAATGGAAGCATTACATTTTTGGGAAGGAAACAATCATCCATACACCAAATTTCATAGCTCATACATATAAGCGTATCGACGCCATCAAGTGGTCTACACCGCAATAGTCACTAACATCATATAGTATGTGCACAAATCATGTTGCAGACACCTTAAATTTTCGGAATAATCAATTTGGTATTACCAATGATCAGACTAACGCTAGGGCACGTATAGATTGACACGCTTTCATATATAATCTTAATTCGCCAAACTTATTACACCAAACAAGTTCCAAATTTTCTACCTCCAAGATGCACTTTTATGTCACATGGGACACCTTTGTGTTCCTTCAAGCGAGTTGCCAAGATGATATGGGAAGTACACTACAATCGAAGCCATCAAGTATTTTGGGTCGAAAATAAAAGAGCAATCCTCAAGAGTTTCTATTGGTCAACTTCCTTCAAAGGATGTACAAGCACACGATCCTCAGACCCACTTGTACATTGCCAAACCGACCATCAAGAAGCAAGGCCTATATACTCCTCTACCTACCCCTAGTCGACCTTGGGAATCCATCTCCATGGATTACATGTCGGGCCTGCCTTCTACTAAGCAGGGAAATGACTGTGTTTTTGTAGTCGTTGACAGATTCTCGAAGATGGCCATTATGGCGGCCTGCAAGAAGAATATCACAGCAGAAGCCACTGCTAAACTCTTCTTTGAACGAGTGTGGGTGCACTTTGGGATCCCGCTACTTCATCATATCATCGATAAGGTGTTCTCAAGATTTTTTGGTCCAAATTTCTCGTCGATGCTACCAAGCTCACCAAGTCCACAAACTTTTCCATCTCCAAAATGATGGCCGTGACAGAGGTCGTCAACAATGACTAGCACATTCTCGCGCATGTACAATTCAAAGCATCCACGCACATGGGACGAGAGCCTCCTTATGTACTGTGGCCAACATAGTTATAATCGGCGTTCTGTCAGCTCAATCGGCCATAGCCCATTTCGTGGGTTTACCCAGCCCACCAGTTCCATTGACGTAGTTGATGCCATTTATGTACCAGCACCACTATGTCCACTGCTGGACAGCGTAGCTTCATCTAGCGCATTCAACACATCCGCCAAGAGGTTCATGATATATTGGACAGAGCCAATGCGAAGTACAAGCAGCGCCATGATCAACACCGGGTGCCACACCACTTCCAGGTGGGCGACAAAGTATGGCTACATTTACAGAAGGAGCGCCTCACTGGACCTCACCGCAAGCTTCGCCCACTCCGATACGGGCCGTACACCATCACCAAGGCTGTCGGTAACAATGCCTTCGAGCTTAGTATTCCACCATTCCCGTCCGACCTGCCGGATCGCCTGCCCCTTACTTCTCTCTCTCCCACCTCATCGGGACACCTCGACATTGCGAACAACTCACACCAACTGAAAGTTAAATCTCGTACCGTATGGAATGCCACTCGCTGTATCGTATCAAGTGACATGCAAATCAAGCAGCACCGCCACAGCAGTATCCAACGAGTATCGGGTTGTCAAAGTCAGCACTTTGACTAAGGAAAGTGGTTCAACAGACCAAGTTCGGCTATAAATTTTCATCTCATGGAGAACTTAACGTTAATGGGGACCATTACTTCCTTTAAGGGGGAGGAATGATCCGTGGATATTGGTGGTCACCCGCTCATTCCACTTGGGGCTCCACCATTGTCTATTTCAGTTTTTTGGCCAGTGCTTACTATTTTTACAGCTTTTTCTGTCCTAAACTTCCTGAGTCGTTTATGTCTCTAAACGACGTTTTTGGGAAAGTTTGGAACGGGCAACATGTCAATGGACCAATGTTGCTCGTTCCAAATTTGTAGTCCTCAGATAGATCTTTCTAACGAGGTATGGTACGTGTCAAATGGAGAACGTATGCCAAAGTTACGCCCCTGGGAAGTTGAAACACCAATTTACCCAAACGGGGCCCATAGTTTTGGCGCTCATCTCCTAGGGTTAGGGTTTTGGCTGTTTAGGATTTCCCATTGTTTCTAAATAATAAATAGGCCCTTGAGCCTCATTGTAACTCAGTTCAGAGGCATGTAGCCGCCACATCTCTTCTCAGAGATAGCTACCAGCGCCCTAGCTAGTTTTATTTCCATTTTTTCTGTAAGCAAATTTGAGTTCTTTGATATTAATGAAATGAAGTGTTATTTCCGCTGCATCTCTGTATTTATGGTTATATGTTTATTCTGTTGCGTTCCTGCATAAATCCAGATCAATAGAAAGCCTCAAAAGGAAAAATAAGCTGCAAATTAAGATACAGAAGGCTGAAATCAGTATAAAACGACTATTCAATCACCTCCATTGGATGAGGATAGTCCAAAACCGCTGATCTTTCATTAGGCCCTGGTGGCTCCACGACGAAAAACGCTGGTAAATTCACTGATAGAGCGCCCTGATGGCTCTGAAAACACTCCCAAAAGCTCCGGCATGCTTAATTACCCCAAAATAAATAAAAAAATTCGTCCCCAATGGAATTTCCTAGCCAAAGTTATGGCTAACTGAAGTTTGCCTAGATTCACTCCAGCTAAGTCTGGCTAACTGCCAGATAATTCCGACAAATTAGGAGACGGGCGCTAAAATTAGGGCGGACTCCTCCAAAATAGGCGGAACCGTTTACTGTTAGCATAGACGTGGCCACATGAACTCTTATCCGCAGCATTTAATTTGAAGTTGGTTGTTTGTTTTAATTTTAAAACCGAACATAAATAAGGTCACCCACTTCCGTCGCATATGAAACATTTGGCTGACCGTTGGAGATTCGTGCCTGGGTTACGGTTCCAATCCACCACACGTAACCAAGCACGTGCCTTTACAACATATACGTTGCCACGTATTATAACCTTTGACCATTAACTTGAACCATACGTTATGCAATTTACCTTTTACATATTTCGAATTTGGTTTTAATACATAGTATGGTTTAATATTTAGATTTTTAATAAAGTTTAATTAAAATTTAAAATTAATTAAAATATATAATTAATTAATATAATATATGATTAATTTAAACCATATAAAATATTAAAAACTATATAGTTTAATTAATTTATTAAACTTTAATAAAAAAAATAAAATTATTCCAACACATAGTATTAAAAAGAAATTTTCCTTCAAAATTGAAGGTTATTGGGCGATTTCAAAACGCAATATCTCCTCCATACGGTAACGGATTTCAGTTCCGTTTGCGGCGTTGGGATCGTATTGACGAGCTCTTTCCTGTCGATCTGGTTCAGAACAATTCTGAGCAACGTGATTTTTGAGCATTTTTCTACAAGAGACTTGATCTCCTGATCACACCTCCCAAATGGGAAGCTTTTGGACCCTCAAAAGCTTTCTGATTACTGAAACTGATGATGTGGAGACTGATTCTCCACTCTTTCACCCTTGAATAACTGAAATATACCCGATTTCATCAAATGAAGCTTTTGAGAAAATGATAATCTGTCTCTGGAATCAACTGATCGACCATTGCTAAGATTGACTGAGTCATGATGCAAATGATTAAAATTTGCAGAACAGCAATTGTAATCTGTAGAAAACAAACTTTCTCTACATTGATCAAACTTCCCAGAAGACTTAAAATAACTTTCACCTTGCAAACTATTCCCATGGCGAATTGTACCATTCTGAAACCAACTTTGTCCCATGCTGAATTTTGTGTCCTTCTTGCTTGCACGGCTTTGCTTTGACACTTCATTCTCTGCATTGGCTGTCCCAAAAGGTAATTTGCGCAACATAACATCATATTTTTTCAAAGACAAACTGTTATCAAACTAAGACAAATCATTAGCAACATCATAAAAAGGCGAATGCTCAAAATCTGGTCGTTTCAACATTAACAAAGTTAGACTTTGACTTGCATTAACCAGTCTTTTCAATTGACTTGCATGGAGTAAAGAAGATTCCAGCTTCTTCTTGTGAGCTCTCACAATGTACTCTTTACCATCTTTGAACAAGTGATACTTGTTTTCATGGCGATGAAAGATGGCCTTCATGTCAAATAAGTAAGGACTTCCCAAAACAATACCTGAGATATCAAGTGGCACCACATCAAGTTCCACTGTGTCAATAAAGTGTGCAGTTATTGCAAAGCGCAATATGCACTTTCTTGAGACTTGCAAATTAGCATCCTTGCATATCCATCCAAGTGGATAAGGCTTCGGATGTGGAATGGTCTCAAGTTTAAGCTGCTTGACCAAGTCTTCAGATATAAGATTCGCTTGTGACCCACTGTCAAATAGTGTGTCAATTTTGGTATGTTTTTAAATTACCCTCACATGGAAAAGCTCTATCCTCCTCTTTTCTTCATGAGTATCTTTGTGAAAATTCAAAGAGCTAGAACTGGGAATTGTGTCTTGCACCACTTCTTTTAGGGAGAACGTTGATAACGAACAGTGCTTTTTGTCTCATTCACCGGTCCTGACCCTAAGTCTTCATTTCAATCACAGGCTTTTCCTTCTTTTGGTCTTGTTTTTGTTCTGAATTTTTCCTTTGTTTTGGCCAAAGATGAAGCTTCCAAGAATGATCTTCATCATGACTTGTCTTTGAACAGTTCTTGCAAAAGAACTTTCCTTTTTCTTTTCTTGAATTTGCAACTCTCTTCTTTCCTTTGTTTTTGAAATTACTATCCTCATCAAAAGTATTCTTTCCTCTAGCTTCTAAATGTGTAGCCTGCACACAGACTTCATCTAAGCTGGTAGGATTGAACATTAGAATAGTATGTTGAAGGTACTTGTGCAAACCTCCTATGTATTTCAACAAGGTGTCTTGACTTTGTAAGTCTACTCCAAGTAGAAGTGCTCTCCTTCTAAACTCTTGGGTATAATCTTGCACATTTTGACCCTTAAGTTGCCTAAAATTTTGCCAATTCATGATTGCTTTCTCAATATGAGCAAGAGGATAAAACTGTTTCTTAATAGCTGTAATAAACTCATTCCAAGTTAGAGTTATCTTACCATGCTTTTTAATTTCCTCCCTGGTCTTGGCTTCCCACCAAACCAAAGCTGCTCCATCCATTCTCAAAGAGGCTAATTAGATTTTTGTGTCATCATCATGCAAATTCTGAATTCTTAGATAGACTTCCAGCTGTCTAATCCAGTTATCCAATTTTTCTGCATTCACATCACCATTAAACATCGGCAACTCAAACTTCACATCAAGTTTTAACAAAGGATTTTTAAGAGATGTTTTTGTTTTGTGTGACTGATTAACAGAAGTTGAAGAGGATGATGTGGAGGAAGAGGATGACGATGGAGATGGTGGATCACCATTTCCTCCATTCCCTTTCTTAGACTCATCTTTTTCTTTCTTTCCTCCTGAAGAATATCCTTCTTCTTTTTGGTTTCTAGACCCTTCTCCAGCAATTCTATCATTTCTCTCCTGGTATAGGATCCTAACCATCTCAGTCAAGTCCAAGAAAGCTTTTCTAAAGACTCTTTCTTCTTCCTTGGGATCCATTTCCTCATGTACTTCTCCTTCTCTAGATGACATGTTTGTGGCTGATTCTAAGGCTATTGAGGATGAAATGGAAGGTGGATGTAATGGCACTCTAGCCCTCCTTGGTTGAGGATTAACTTGTTCTCTAACCAATTGACCTTCCCCTCTTTTCAATTTCAGCCTAGTAAGCATCAAATTTTGCAGAATAACACAATTTACTTGCACAAATTTCAAAAACTCTTAAGCAAAACCTAGAGCTCTGATACCAACATGATCTGAAAGTGTGAGAACAAAGTATTTCTCATACAGAGATTGACAGTAAGGGGCTTTTACTGGTTATTTCACCTTTACTAGAAAGGATGAAACCAGAGGCTACCTGGCCCACAAACTGGCTCTGCCTAAAGAAATAAAATGTAATCACTGTAATAGATCCGATTAATGAAATTATTTGTTTATGTGC
Organism: Pinus albicaulis; assembly: GCA_034641835.2. Classification (NCBI taxonomy): domain Eukaryota; kingdom Viridiplantae; phylum Streptophyta; class Pinopsida; order Pinales; family Pinaceae; genus Pinus; species Pinus albicaulis. The sequence goes on along the minus strand of CM076580.1, from coordinate 1,700,813,253 downwards.
AAATTATTCATTAATCCAACTGTAATGTGTGAATAGGCAAGTTACGTATTCTGCAAATGAAGTAAAGTGGTTTGAAGATGAACTAATAAGTTTTGTTCACTGTATAATCCTGATTGGGAAAAGTGTACTTATGAAAAGTTACTATTTAAAGTAGCAGAATCTGAAATAATGCAGCAAAAATATACAGTATGACAGTAGCAATTGTTTAAGCAGTTCACCCCTCTCTTGGGCTACCTCTGCTGGGACCAAAAGCCTCTAATTAGGTTTTTCCCTCTTTCATTAAATGCTCAAAATGTGAATACAACTGTATAGAAAGCCTCAAAAGGCAAAATAAGTTGCAAATTAAGATACAAAAGGCTGAAATCAGTATAAAACGACTATTCAGTCACCTCCATTGGATGAGGATAGTCCAAAACAACTGATCTTTCATTAGGCCCTGGTGGCTCCACGACAAAAAACGCTGGTAAATTCACTGATAGAGCGCCCTGATGGCTCTGAAAACACTCCCAAAAGCTCCAGCATGCTTCATTACCCCAAAATAAAAATAAAAAAATTCGTCCCCAATGGACTTTCCTAGCCAAAGTTATGGCTAACTGAAGTTTGCCTAGATTCACTCCAGCTAAGTCTGGCTAACTTCCAGATAATTCCGACAAATTAGGAGACGGGCGCTAAAATTAGGGCAGACTCCTCCAAATAGGCGGAATCGTTTACTGTTAGCATAGACGTGGCCACATGAACTCTTATCCGCAACATTTAATTTGAAGTTGGTTGTTCGTTTTAATTTTAAAACCAAACATAAATAAGGTCACCCACGTCCGTCGCATATGAAACATTTGGCTGACCGTTGGAGATTCGTGCCTGGGTTACGGTTCCAATACACCACACGTAACCAAGCACGTGCCTTTAAAACATATACGTTGCCACGTATTATAACCTTTGACCATTAACTTGAACCATACGTTATGCCATTTACCTTTTACATATTTCGAATTTGGTTTTAATACATAGTATGGTTTAATATTTAGATTTTTAATAAAGTTTAATTAAAATATATAATTAATTAATATAATATATGATTAATTTAAACCATATAATTTTTTATTTATTATTTATTATTATTATTATTATTATTATTATTTTATATTTTCTGAATATGGCTACTTCTATATTGATACAAAATAGAATTACAGAGAGGCCGAGGCCTCAAGAGTTCCAGCCCATTGCTGCGACATTCTTACATAGCAATCTGATAATTGACCATCAAAACAATTAGGAGGCAGACCATTAGAGCTTTGAAGAACAGTGATCCTGTCTGTTCCTAGGGAATGATTGACATCTATGACTGGAAATTGAACAAACCTTGACAGTATGACCCCTATAGAGTAAGCCAGAGTGACAAGATTCTTACAATTTCGATCCATAACAAAACCAAAAATGACAGTTCGAAAACCTGTGACCAGAGCTAGAACAAGGACATAAACCAGATTATGACTCCCACGCAGGGGAGGCCGGTCATATGACAAAAGAGAGACCATAAGAACAGAAGAACAGTTAAGCAGTTGCACCACACTGAAAATGAACACCTTGAGGCCGAGAGAGACCAAAAACCGGAAGCGAAAACCTGGATACACTTTAATGAGCAGAGGGAGGATCTTCCTCGACAATGAGGCAGCCAAATTTGTAGGGATCATCATCTTCAGGAGGAGGGTCATCCTGGCGTTCAGGTCCATCATCGATTGGAGCAGAGGAGCTTGCCTGAATACCCATATTGGCCTCCTTGCCAGAAGTAACATTCTGCTGGTTGTCCGCCTGAGGGTTGCTGTGCTCGACGTCCGCTATTGGCTCCAGAGAAGCCTCCGTAGTAGCCCGGACATGACCCGAGGAGAAATGTTCAGAGGAGGCTGCCCGAAGGTCGATGGTAACCGTGGCAAGGAGAGAGGTGTTGTTAATACTGCAGGGGAAATGAAAACGAGCATGGTGAGAATGCGCCCTGGAAGACAATCGAAAGTGCCCAGCTGGATTAAAACGATTACGACCCCTTCCACGACCTCTTCTTGATGCATGAAAGCGGACTGGTCCGAATTCAGAAGAGTAAGACGAAGAATCGAAAGTGGAGGGGGAGGACCTGCTAATTGCACGCCCACTGGAACCACCTCGCCTGCAACGCATTCTCGGGCGAAGGCGAGGCATGGTGTTATGAACAGGGGGAACAACAAGGGCTGTATGAACCTGCGGATGACTTGGTAGGCGAAAAGGACGGGCGAGAAAGATTACAGGAGGAGCAGTTGGTGAAATGGAAGCCCGGCAGAATGTCAATGCAACAGCTTAAGGCGCAGCGAGACCCTGTGCTGGTGCGTGAGCTATGCTCAGCAGCAGCAAGGGAGCAACATACGCAGAGAGGTTCAACACACAGGAACTCGTCTGAGCGCGCCATGACTGAAGTAGGAATGAGCAGATATCGGGGAGTGAGCTCCCATAAAACTTCAATTAAGAGCTGGACGGTAGCATTTAAGAGCAGGAGCATGCGAGTATGGGTGGCGGTGGTGATAAGCCACGCGCCAACCCACCTGACCAGCTGCTCGCATCTAACCATAAGGCCCACCCGCATCCAGGAACCATATAAAATATTAAAAACTATATAGTTTAATTAATTTAGTAAACTTTAGTAAAAAAAATAAAATTATTCCAACACATAGTATTAAAAAGAAATTTCCCTTCAAAATTGAAGGTTATTGGGTGATTTCAAAACACAATATCTCCTCCATACGGTAACGTATTTCAGTTCCGTTTGCGGCGTTGGGATCGTATTGACGAGCTATTTCCTATCGATCTGGTTCAGAACAATTCTAAGCAACTTCATTTTTGAGCATTTTTCTACAAGAGACTTGATCTCCTGATCAGGAAGATAACATTTGCTTGTTTATAAGCTCATCCTTCAGATGAGTCCAACTTAGTTTAAGATTCAAACCCTTAGAAGGAGTGGTTCGTTCCTGTTTAAAAATTGAACAGGTCCTTTACTGTTAAATTTTAATGAGTCCAGTATAGGAGAAACTCAGTGTTTTTTCAATTTTAGAGAGTTAGAAGAAAAAACTTAAGAAGACTCAATGGGTGTACTTTTTCGTAAATTTAGTCTCTCAGGCCCGAAAAAGGATAAAATAATGCGGGAGAGAACTCTATTGACCGTATTTATTCAACGTATACCTTTTTCGTAAATAGTCCATTTCAGTCCGTAAAAGGGGTAAACTTATATTGAAGGGACGACCGTTCATTTAATTTAACGAGTTCGAATAGTCAAGTACTCGGCAATCTTTTCATTTTTAGAGAGTCTGAAAAGGGCTAAAAAGAGGACTCCAGGTTTTCGCTTTTTCGTAAGTTTTAACGAGTTTGAAAAAGGGATAAAAATGTACTCATGGTTTTCACTTTTTCGTAAGTTTTAATGAGTTCGAAAAAGGGATAAAAATGTACTCCTGTGGCCGACTTTCAATTTAATTAATGAGCAGAAAAAGACGGAAAGAACTCGGCATTTTCATGTGTTTTACGAGAATGAAAGATAGCAAAATAATCTCAAGATTTTCATGAGTTTAATGAGTCTTGAAAATAATAACCGAAATTGACTCAAGATAAGTTTCATTTTTACAAAAGCTTGAAACAGAGAAAAACTATGCTTCATAGTGGTTTCATTTTTACACAAGCTTGAAACAGAGAGAAAACTGTGCTTGAGATAATTTTTTAATGCCCCCCAAGCGTAACTGCTAGAGCGCATGCCCCCCCAGCTTCATTTCATTCAACTAAGTACACTGCTGGTAATTAATAGCTCTATGGAATGAAGATTCATTTACGAGATCATATGAAAGACCCGACCTAAAACTGTAAGAAAATTATGCAAAAACTGAAATAACTAACCTAAATATATGACTTAACATTTACGAGATCTAGTCAAAGACTCGACTCAATTAGGGGAGGATTTGTTTCATTTTTTAACGAGCTTGACACAGGTAAAGAACTATGCTCATGGCAACGTGTTTCATTTTTTAACGAGGTTGACACAGTAAAAGAAACTATCTTCACTTAAATGTTTCATTTTTTAACGAGGTTGACACAATAAAATAAACTATCCTCGTATCTACTCTCTACAATCTACCTATATAACCTATTAATTCATTTTTTAATGAGGTTGACACAGGAAAAGAACTGTCCTCATGGCCCACTGATTCATTTTTTAACGAGGTTGACACAGTAAAAGGAACTTTCCTCTTGATCCACTGATTCATTTTTAATGAGGTTGACACAGTAAAAGGAACTTTCCTCATACCTGATTCATTTTTTTTACGAGGTTGACTCAGTAATAGGAACCATCCTCAGAAACTACTTATTTCTAATCTATTAATCTACTCTCTACAATCTACCTACTGATTCATTTTTTAATGTGGTTGACACAGGAAAAGAACTTTCCTCTTACCAACTGATTCATTTTTTAATGAGGTTGACACAGTAAAAGGAACTCTCCTCACACTCACTGATTCATTTTTTAACGAGGTTGACACAGGAAAAGGAACTATCCTCGCACTCACTGATTCATTTTTTAATGAGGTTGACACAGTAAAAGGAACTATCCTCGGGCCACTGATTCATTTTTTAACGAGGTCGACACAGTAAAATGAACTTTCCTCATACTCACTGATTCATTTTTTAACGAGGTTGACACAGTAAAAGGAACTGTCCTCGGGCCACTGATTCATTTTTTAACGAGGTTGACACAGTAAAAGGAACTATCCTCAGAAACCACGTGATCATGGCTTCCAACTGGAAGAAACACATGTCAATGGACACACCTTGATCATGGCTTCCAAGAGGTCTTCATCAGAAGGAAGAATATTTCGTTGGAAGGAATGCATGTCAAGGGACTCAAAATGGATAAGAACATCGCGTTCAAGTAATCCCATAGATTTTTCCATGTCAATTACCGGATCTAAGTCAAAGGAATACGAGCAAACAGTGAGAAGCTCGCTTACATTGGTAACTGAAAACATGGGACTAGTTGCCACATAATTAACCCGTGGTGGGGTAGATACCACTTGCGTATGAGGAACATTCAGGGATGTCGGATTATTGGTAGTCGAATCAAGACTAGGGAACGAAAGCTGGTCTACAGTCACAATATTTCCATTGTGAGGGAAAGACATCATGCGAAAGAGTGTCGATACGACAGCTTTCATTGCATAAACATAGTCTCGCCCAAGAAGTAAATTGAAATCCAAGGGACCTCGAACTACCATAAGATCAATACAAACAGATTTACCTTCCAAAGTAATAGAAAAATTAGGAAGGATCCCTAAAGGTTCACTAATGGTTCTGTTAAAAGCTTTCAGATTCTGCATAACAGGCACAAGCTGAGGGGAACCCAAAGCTTTCCAAGCAGTTGAGGATAAAATACTAACAGAAGCATCTTCATCTACCTGTGTGCGGTGTATGTCCCTACCACCAATCTTCACAATGATTTGGAAAGGGATGGAGGAAGGAAGATGAGGTTCTGTCAGTGTATTCCAATCAAAGGAAAAGACCTCAATACTTGGAGGGGGTTCTGTAGAAACAGGTGAAATGCCCCCTAGTGTAGAAGAATATGATGTAATAGGAAGAACCTGAGCGGTATGAAGTTCACTCTCTACAAGGAGAATGGGATCGACCAAATGTGAAATCGAATCGACCACTTGATCAACTAATGGATCATCAACAGGAGTGATATGAGTTTCACTCTCCAATGGAAGAGTGGGATCGACCGTATTTGAAATTAGATCTATCACTCCGTCAGTTGACAGTAGGTTGGGAGAAAATTTACGGTAACCAGTTGGAAATTCTTGCTGTAGAACAGTAAGGTTTTCCAACAATTTTGAAGCTTCATCCATGTGAGGGAAAATTTGAGTTTGATGACTCCCTTTGCATAAACCATATGAAACGACCCCAATTTTTTCCTTAAACTGTACTATCATCGTGGGTCATGGGATCAACGGAAAGTTGATGAGATTTTTCTAACCATACTTCCAAGACCTTTGGAATATCGGGACAATTGATAAGGAAGTGGTCACCCTTACAAAGCCTACAAGGGTATTTGGGTTTACGATGCATGTTGGAGGTTTTCTCAACACAACTAACACTTAAAGCGATGGTTGGTTGGTTGGCTTCTCTCTTATCTTGCTTCTTCTTCTTCTTCTTCTTCTTCTTCTTCCCTTTCTTCTTCTTCTTAGCCACCTGGTTACTAGCGTCAAGGCTTTCACCAAGAGAAGAGGAAGAAATGGAGGAAGAAATATTAGGCGAAGAAGGTAAAGGGTCGACAGAAGGTTGGTGATGTTGAGATGGTGAACTTTGTTGAGGTGAAGCATCTGGTTGAGGTGGAACAATTGGAGTATTTGGGGCCAACGAAGTTGAAAATAACCATATCAGTAAGCCTATTGTAAATCCAAGTAATGACAAAGCAGCCATATAAGGAGGACCAACATTTCCAAAGCAAGGAAAAGTACTAGGATTCTCGTTAAGAGGGATTCCTTGGTTGGTAAATTCCGGAATAGTTGCCATTATATTCAACTTCAGTGAATTTTATTAACAATTTAAAACTAAAATTAACAATTCACATTTCACACCTAACAATTAAAATTCACAATTCACACCTATGGTCTCTAAAAGTAAAAAACAAACAAATGAACATGCGCTATCAAATCTAGGAGTCAAACCACACACAAACAGTAACTTCCCGTACTAAAAAAACTAGTTGGTGATGAAATCCAACTTAGTAGAAATTTAATATAGAAAGGGCGGTTGGAACAGTTACCCCGACAACCTGCTCAATGAAACAGACTGGCACAAGTTTCTTCACAAAACCATCTCGAGTGAAGAAAACCGCCTAGAGAGTCCAAGTGAGTCTAGTCGACGTCTGCTCCAGGTATAGTGAGATCTTTCCTTCATCGTCACCTTAGGAAATAATCTTAAGCTTATGGACACTAAGGTTACCAACAACAAAAAATACAACTGCTGGAACAGTCTACGATCTGATTCTACGCGCAAGGGCAGAGTAACAAAGCTCAATCCCCTTGAAGGCTCCTTAACATGGTCAATCTGAGGTTTACCAACAAGTGACCCCAGGCTCCTCGACAATGGTTAATCCGAGGTTTACCGTTTGTAATGCGCGCATATCTTCTATCTTTCCCAATGAAACAGAATTGATTGTCTCAAAGGTTTGGACATGATCTCGTGATTAACTCATTTAAGAGAAGCTTCCCAGAATGTACCAGTTACAATTGGATTTATTTCCTACCCCAAGATTTATTTACTTGTTTGTTTTAGCTGCTTTGGAAAGTTAACTACAACCTATTCCAAAGCACTAATCCTGAGTTGGATTGGTGGAAAGAGCCCTAAAAATGTAAAAAATACTAGATGAATTTTAATCAAGTGTTGTGTTATTTACGCTGTTATTACTCAAAAGGGTAAATGGATATGAAACCAATGGTGTTATGACCCGACCCAAAACTGAATGCAATTGAATATGATAATGTAATCTTTTCAATTTGATGAATCCTAACTAAAGTAAGGAGAGATTTTCCATTCACTTTCAACAATGCAAAAAATTGATCACTAAGAGAAAATATAAAAAATTCTTTAATGCACTAATTTCATCAAGAAAAACTAATGCAAATCAATTCCAAAACAATTTTTTTTTTTTTTTTTTTTTGTGTTTTTAAAACAAGCATAAAAACATCTAAATTCAAATCAAAGAAAACTGATCTAAATCTACGATTGATTTTTCAGAATTTAAACTATGCAATTGTAATCTATGCACAATTCACTTGAAAAGTATGCAAATGTAATCTATGCACATTTTTCCATCATATTCTAAAAATGAGAATTCTCAAACACAAGATGAATCTAATGTAATCTAAGAACCAATCAAGTGTCAATAAAGAAAATTGGGTGAGAGTTCCAAAGATCAAAAAATAAAAACAGTCAAAGGCGATTAACACCATACACAATTTAGCCCCCTCTGGTGAATGAGGGAGATTTTTTTTTGCAAAAACAAAAGAAAAAAGATGCAAAATTGTGAAAAGACGGAGACAAACCTCCAAGTAATGACCAAAGGAAATAAAATTAATAATTTCTCAAAAAAGAGACTCAAAACACCCAATTAACTTAATGGAGATTGATGAGATGAAAAATTTGCTGAAAGAAACTCATAAACAAGAGATTTTCGACAAAAAACATACAGATTTGGGTAGGTACTAAGAATCCTAAATCAAATCTAAACTAAATTGAAAGAAGAAATCTAAGTTTTTCAAGACTTTTAACAGGGTCTTCAACAATGTGCAGTCCCCAGAAAATTTCAAGAAAAACAAAAAAGACTTCAAAACTTTTCAAAGCAAAGTAAATCTAAGTTACCCAAGCCCGTACAAATCAATCAAAAATCATAAAAAAACATTTTCTCAAACCAAAACAAAGGAAAATCAAATTCTTTCCCCAGTGGAGTTGCCAATTTGTTGGCCGGATAAATCGATCTTGCGGACAAGATCGATCTCCCTAGTGTCAGAAGACAATCTAGCAACAAACGAACAACTAAGTTTGTATTTCTCTAAATATATTCGTTTTACAAATAAATGCTATGAAGGTGTCGATCCTACCTTAGATCCAAATGCTTATTTGCAGTCATAAACCTTCTGTCGCAACAAGAGTTCTTTCGTCGCAACAATAATCCTTCCGTCGCAACAAGAGTTCTTTTGTCGCAAGAAAGTGTCGTCTTTTGTCGACCTGCAATCACAAGCAAGAAAATATTAATAGCACCTGCTTAACAAATAATTATAAAACATATCCATCATAGTGATCAAGGAATCTATGAAATAAATGATTAAACGACAGCTTATTGAAATAAACAATCGAACAACAATTTATTGAGAAAAACAAAACTTGATTGTGTTAATATTAAAATATACAGAAGAACCTTACAACCTTAGCCTTGATGTTTTAAAGGCCTTCCCGGGGTCCGAAGCAGGAGTCTCCTCTACTTTGATAAGTCTTGCACTCTTCCTTCAGGAGCATAAAGAGGTATGTGATCTTTCCTCTCAAAAGCTCAGTAGAAAGAAGTCTAAATCTCAACAGCACTTCAACTCAATCACACATAAAGCTTTAACTCCAATTCTCAATCTCCAAAATCTAACCATTTGAGGCTACCCAATGCCTCCTTTTATAAAGCAGATGAGGAGGTTAGGATTACACCTTTGAAGGGATAGAGTCCTCCTTCAAAGGGATAAGCTCCTCACATCAAGGGATTAGTTCCTTAAGGTGAGGGATACATGCACCTTATCAAAGTGTACTCATCCCCAAAAATTCTCATCTGGAACCTTCTAGAATTGACCTCAAACCACTTTTTTTACTTTACTTTCTCGCCTTTTTGACTTTGAGGAGGGTATGCAGGCATTGTAAAGGAAAACTGCATTCTAAAACGCAGGTAAGCAGTGTATTACCTGCGTACCCAAGCTAGGAACACAGGCAGGCCTCATGTTACCTGCGTACCCAAATTTTTAGAGATTTTTAGGGTTTTTCCTCCTGTTTCAGGGCTTGACATGAGGAGTAAAGGTTGTAAGACTTGCAGAGGAGGCATGTATGAGTGTTAATGAGCTCATACAGTCAGCAAAATGTAAAGGTGACAATTTTCAGTGTAACAGAGCTGCAAGATGATCCAATGTACGATGGTCCATTGTAGGTACATCCATGCCACCAAGATATGAAGATATGAAGATTAGTGGGTAAATGCTATCTTATTTATTGTAATGGCTTTAAGCTATATATTTGTATATTTATTTGTAAGATTTATAACGATGGTTAAGGGATGGTCTCCCTTATAAGCCATTGAGTGAGGGCTAATCACCCTCATGAGCGTTTAATAATAAAATTAAACATTTACCAGTTTTCACCTTATTGGGTTTCTACAGTATATTGGTGTATAATGACGTGATTGATTATTGTGTTAAATTGATGATGTTGATTTCTTTCTTGTTGTGATGTTCATAATGTCAAGTATGTGTTGACTACATGAATAATGAAATGAATGGAAGGTTACATCATACAGTATTATGTTAAAGTACTATAATAGAGGTTGTTGATGGTTAAGCAACTTACTATTCTTATACTAACGTTTCATTATAAACTAGTGAACATTTTATCTAATGATGAGTAAGGAATATTTAATATTGATTTGGTTAGTTACTCGTGAGTAACTTGTATAAAAATTTTAACTCCTTACATTTCCATGTGAAGTTATCGGTGTATGTTACAGACAAGGGTCTCAAAGAGGAACCTCTTTTTACTCCAAATGTAAAGATCGGCCGACTTACAATATTTTCAAGCTCATAATAAGCTTTACAGCCCCGATAATCCTTTTCTTGATGTTATAATTCCACTTGAAATGATGAGGGAAGTCAATGCCCAAATACTTATAAGAAGAAACCTGCTCTAGGCGCTGGTTATTATACACAAAACTACCATGGGTGATATTTTTGGATTTAATGATCATGACTTTAGTCTTGTCAATATTAATTGTCATACCCATCTTGGAGTAATAGTCATGAAGAATATGGAGTTGTTTGTCAAGGTCATCATGGTTTTTTGCAAGAAAAATGATATAATTAACATAGAGAAGAAGAGTAATGAGAACACCAACAAACTCGATACTCTTACACCCCATTATAAAGTATATTTAAAAATAAAACAAAAAAGAATTACAAATTATATTTATATTTTATCATATTGATAAAAAAAAATTAATTTTTTTATTTAAAAACAATATTTTATCATATTAATAAATAAATAAAACAATTTTTTTTATTTAAGAACAATAAATATAATGGAGCTCTTGAAAATGTTTAAAATTATCTCTAAATTATATTATATATATTGTGTGATAATTATTTTAAGTGCACGAACACTTTTCTTTTTTTATTGACATTTAGCATTTGCGTTGGCTTATTAATCTATTTCGTACTGTATATACTAGCAGTTGTCCTAGAAGGTGCAAGGAGAGGCCGATAGGAGTATTGTTTGTGAATTATTAATTTGAAGTAATTGTAGTTTTTGAGATGAAGGAGATTTTGTAGAATTTTGCACAAAGATGATGGGCAATAAATCTAAACCATACAAAATAAATTCATCGGTTTGACATTTTCAATGTTCCATTCAACCACATTGTCTATTTTTTTAAGGGTGGGAGGTAATTACTTCTACAGAAGCACAATCGGATGTCAAACCCAAAAATATACATGTTCAAGTGCAAGAATCTTGCCTCTAGGTCGATGTACAAACTGAGAGTTCATGCTTTCTGTTAAAGTCAAATTGAACATAATGTCAGAGATTTCCTCTAAGGGGTGTTGCACCTTCAAAGGCATTTGCAAGAATAAATCACCAAGCACCTAAAATTAGATCCTAATTGCATAAATTAAACCTCCTGTTCAAAATAAAAATAAAAATTGCAGAAAATAAACCTCCTAAGTGGTAGTAGACCATAGATCCTAAATCCTAACATGCAAAACACAATTTTATTGGGATTTCCTAAAAAATTCCAGGGCGTGGGACATGCTTGAGTGCACAATAATAATAGAATGATTTGTTCTCATCGCGAGGGTGACATAGAAAAAGTAGTTCTTAATTGTCCTTGAGAAAAGTGAGGAACGAATAAATCCAAGAGTCTCATACTAGTAGTGTATTCGCTAACATACTACAAACAATTCAAAAATTCATTGAGCAGTTTAGAAAATTGAAGAAGCATTTCAGCGATTAGAAAAATCATGCGCAGAAGTAACAACACATTTTAATAATCAAAATCAAGCCATCTATGGTAAAAGTAAGTTGTTTAAGAAGGGTTCTGGGGAAACAGAGCCAACAATGTAAAAGTGGAGAAAATGTTTCTAATTTTTATTCTATCAATGTCAATATTGAGCACAACTTGAAAATACCAGACCTCTTCAACTCCTCTCCCACACAATTTCCCAAAGACAGATGTCGTTAAGTCTCTTGTATTTAGAAACTAAAGAGATGTACACAACACCTGTAGATGAATAACGCACAATATAAACATTGTCAAAATAACAATATCCAAATATGCAGCGTTTTATGTCTTCGTAAAGAAATGAGTTCTCAAGTAAGCATAAAATTTTACATCTCTACTTTAGCATATGGATGATATGAATGACATGTTACATGTAAAGACTTATTTCCATAACAAATTTTCGAAGAAATAACCGATATAACAAGGATCAACAAGATACTAAACATAGCAACCATCAATAATGAAAAGCATACTGATTATTAAGAACATATGTCTCGTAGTATTAATATCCATAGAAAATCTAACAAAATAGAAACTGAGAAATATTGTCAATGTCTGGTTACACTTATTTTCATGAAAAGTAGTAGATGCATACAACCAGGGAAGCTTATCAACAAATCCTTAATCCAAAACTTGTGCCTGGGTTCAATGAAGCATTACTACCAGCACTCGTAATCCTAAGTGGAAGAAACCCAGGCATCAAATACTATGTTGAAGCATTTCCCTGGATCAAAATCCTTGTTATTAAATCAAAACAGACAACAGTAACATTTTAGCCCACAAAATTGGCTTCCTTCACAAGCCCAAGTAGAATTGAGAGTCCATGTGTATGTTGAAAGTAGTCCTCCTGATACTATTAAAAGACAACTGCATAGATCCCTTGATTCCCACGTCTGCAGTTCAAAATCTCCACTGTGATGACAATATTCTTGATAATCTCTGGAACCAGTGGTGAAACAAGGAATAAGGACACTAACGAACCTTCTTACACTGCACTTTTTTCTTTAACCCACCCAATATGAATATCTCCAGTTCAAAACTTACATATCCACTTGAATAATTTTCGAGATAATCTCCACCTCTAGATTTTGCTAAGCCTTTGCAGAATAAAAGCACTTTAATACCATTCAAGCCAGCGAATTCCAGGCGAAATGTCAGATATGACAAATCAAGCTTTATCTATATATATATTGCATAATGGTCATGAGGTAGACAAAGTCAAGGAAAAGCCCATTTATTGTGTCGGGGCTGTAGGGCACTGATGGAAAATACTTATAGCTCGGACAAGGCCACAAAGAAAGCATAAGTTTTCAATAGAGAACAAGAGCCAAGGTCAAAGCTTTGATGCATAACCATAAGTAACCGTTACTCCAACCAACAAGCACTTCCTGATGGTATCCTGTTAAAACCACAAACAACTGTTAAAAGGAAACCTCTTCAACTCCTGTCCAACACCCAAAGCATCTCCAGTCTACACTTTTACCAAGCTAGGTATTAAAATCTAGGGTACATGCATATACAATCTACGATGCAAGATATATAATCTAATGAGAAATTGAGATGCAATGTCTGATTATAATTTCAACAAGAAAAATTAATCACTTCGCGAATTCCATTATTTGCACACAAAAATGTAGATAAGGCAAACTAAAAGCACTATCATCATATCAATGCACATACCGTTTCATTCCTATAATTGGCTTTATATAACCTACAGACCTCAACGAAAGTACCTTGCAGACCACAAAGACTGTTGTTGTTGTTGTTTTGGCAAAAGCACCTGGATTTGATGTTGCTGCTATTCTTGGGCCTTGTATTGAAGCTGCTGCTTCAAATGTAATTGCTGATCTTTACATATTGGCAGACTCGGAACCTGCTTGCCTAGGAAAGGAAATTTCACTGCAGCAGTGATTAGATTGTCACTAGTAGGCAAAAGAGGATTTGATGGTGTGTATCCATCCAACCAGCTGTAGTCATCCATTTGAGGCTACTGTTCATTGCTCTGAACCATCTGTTCACTTACACAGGTGAATCCAGCATTAGAATGCACTAAATCAACCTTGGAACTATCTGGAACTAAATGGCGAACTGGTTTATTCACATGTCCTTTTTTAATGCTTATTTTAGGGGTGTTTGTAGGCTTGGTAGTTATACTACTTTTGGTAGTTGATGTATCAACCTTGGATAGTGGTGATGATTCAAAGTTTGTTACATGAGGTTCACTGGAGATTTTTGGTTGAACAGAGTTTGCATAAACCATCGCTGAGGAAAGATCATTGGAAATCGGCTTGTCCGACATGCTAGCAACAACAGTACTCACAAAGACTCCAAGTGGAGTTGATGAATACAAAATTTGAGAAGGAATCCAATTAGTTTTTCACAATAGTGTGCCTGATCATTGTTGTTATTGCATCCAGTTTACATTTAATTTCATACTACCTCCATCATGGGGTGATCTTCGACATGGCAAAACAAAATTACAATGAAAAAAAAATCGAGATTCATTGCTTAAAACTCTGGATTACATTACGTTCCAGTTATAGCAATTCTGTGCGGTTCTACATAAATTCCCTGCTGGAATCAATGTTGGTCGGTGGAGTACTTTTCCTTTTACCAGCAAAGACAGAAACGCAATCATAGGCAGAGCAAGAGAAACCTACCTGAAGCCTGTGGGGTCACAGAATTTGTTGAGACGTGCCTGAGAAGAAATTTCCCAGCTCTGTTAGAGACCCAGGATGATCTGGGAAAATAGGAAATCAAAGGGAATTGCTAATCATAGCTCGGGACCCTGTTCAAACAACATAAAAAACCAAGAAAATATGAGAATATAGTGCTAGAAAGACGCACGCGGAATATTGCTGAGCATATTAAACTCTTGTTGGAGAAAAACAACTCGGTATGCACGAAATGAGACCAAACATTACATTACCCTGAAGGAGGAGCAGCATTGGTAACCTTCTTTGACAAAGAACTTGATTGGGCCATAAAATTTGAACAGGAAATGTAACAGGGCTATAAATAAATTGCATATCAGTCAAGAATTTACCTAGCCGATGCTTGCAGAGGTTCAAAGTTTCCTTCATCAGTGGAAGGCGCCTCAACCCTTACGGTGGTGCTCTAGCAAACCCAGTTGAGCCCATGAGGGAACTGCCATTATAAACCCCTGCAAGAGCACCGTAGATATGATCGGTGGAGTACTTTTCCTTTTACCAGCAAAGATAGAAACACAATCATAGGTAGAGTAAGACAAACCTACCTGAAGCCTGTGGGGTCACAAAATTTGTTGAGACGTGCCTGAGAAGAAATTTCCCAGCTTTGTTAGAGACCCAGAATGATATGGGAAAATAGGAAATCAAAGAGAATTACTAATCATAGCTCGGGACCCTGTTCAAACAACATAAAAACCCAAGAAAATATGAGAATCTAGCGCTAGAAAGGCGCACGCGGAATCTTGCTGAGCATATTAAACTCTTGCTGGAGAAAAACAACCCGGTATGCACGAAATGAGACCTGGTAACCTTCTTTGACAGTGCAGCACTGGCCCGAGATATGTGGATTAAATTTATGGGTATTGAATAACTCAGATGATAAGGGGTGAGGCATCGAATGAGTCAGTTAAGCTTTGCGAGGGAAGCGCCAGATGAATGGGAGCCAAAGTGAGTCTGCGGGGACGAAGAGTGGAGCAGATTGGAAACCAGAACAGGTGTCAGTTCCTAATTAAAAATGTTGACAATCAAAAACTGCTCAAAAACTGCATCTCTTTCATAAGAGAAGGCCTATCGGCCTGATTATATGATTTCTACCAAAAAGGTTTTCAGTTTTCACTTAATTTATTATGTATCACAAAACTTTGAATTTAGAAAAATATTTTTTTTTAATAAAATTTTAAATATATATTTTTTAATTTCATTATTTAAAAAAAATCTACCAATTATATTTAAAAATAAAATAAAAAATAATTACAAATTATATTTATATATTTTTATTATATTGACAATATATATATATATATATATATATATATATATAAATATATAAACAATATTTTATCGTATTAATAAAAAATTCAATTTTTTATTTAAAAATAATAAATATAATGAAACTTTTGAAAATGTTTAAAACTATCTCAAAATTATATTATATAAATTGTGTGATAATTTTAAATGTATGAACACTTTTCTCTTTTTATTGACATTTAGCATTTGTGTTGGCTTATTAATCTATTCCGTACTGAAAGATTTTTGTTTTTTAATGGTAAATATTGGAGTTCTTTGGCTAGGTCGATGTAACTACCTGTTGCATCATAATTTTAATGTACCTTCTAAAGATACACAAATTTCTCACTTTTTCAACTGCTGAATAGCCATAATTCTTATTACGTTGTAAGGCGTTCTTATTTGAAAACAACTTCCCTAGCTGTCCATGTGTCCATGTGTGAGCCATTGGATAGATGTTAGACGATCGAAATGTTTTAGGCCATTAAATCAAGTAAATAGTTTTATATATGTTTTTTATAATGTTAGTTTTTTCTTTTTAATAAACAAAGTATGATAAAAATGGTGTAATGTCATGTTTAACATTTTGACTATGTCAAATCACACAAAAATAAAAGTAAAAGTAAATTAAATAAAAAGATTGACATAATGTACTGAACATTTTAACAAGGTTTAAATATAATAAAAATTTAAAAATAATAAACTAAAATAATTATAAACTATAAAAACAACCCATGGTATTGACCCATGGTATTCATGTGGAATGTAGTTTATTTTTAAATGTTTATAACCATTATGAACATTTTATCAAGGTTAAAATACAATAAAAAATAATAAAAAATAATGATAAACTATAACAACAACCCATGGTATTGACCCATGGTATTCATGTGGAATGTAGTTTACTTTTAAATGTTTATAACCATTATTCTTTTAAAATTTTACTTAATAAAATGCATCTAAATTTTCATACATCCAAATATACATAGTTTTTCTTGTTCTATATTATTTTTGTTACAACTATTTTCTTATTCTAGAAATACATGGTTTTTTTATTATATATATATTATTTATGTTACATATGTTTTATTATTCATAAGTAGAGTTTCTTAATATATAAAAAATTAAATGAATAATGTTTTTTTAGAATATGTGATCTTTTTTTAGTTTCCAAATTAGACATGATTTATCTTGAACAATAATGATGAATGTTCATAATTCTGGTTTCTTAAATAAAACCAAATTTGCCTTTAATTACTTAATTGTAATAGTTTGTAACTACATAACAATTTGTACCTACATACATACTTTTTCTGATTTTTTTTGTTAATGAATATCAAATTTCTTCCCTTAAAAAAAAAACTATATACGTATCTTTAATTAAGTAATTGTATCTAAAAAATCTTACATGTTTTTTACTTTATAATCATAAACAATTTTCATATTATATGATTTCAAACTTACTCACACTCATATTAATTTTCTCTACAAATGTTGGAAATTTCATGGTTAATGTAATATAAGCTAAATACAAATTCATTTCTTCTACACAAGATCAAGACAGCTATGATGAGTAGCCAACACCAAAGAACAAGACATGTTAGCCAATTCCATAAATGCTACTGAATCTCTCTCCGTGTTGGAGTTGTTTTCTTAATAGCCTTATTTTTACTATTGTTGAAGTGATTAAATCCACCTCTCCATACATTTTTACGCTGTAAGGTGTCTTTATTTGAAAACAACTCTCCTAGCTGTCGTTTTTTCATAATCTGTGCCATTAGATCCTTTGTTAGACGATTGAATCATGATCAGCCATAGATTCGAATTATGGCAGTTAATAGTTGTGACTTTCCTTATAACAATAACATTAGTCATCATCCCCGCCCGCCCTGCTCTATTATTTGGAGTTTGTGATTTGTATACCTATCAGTATTATTTTTTTCATGATCTTTGGGAAGAAGGTAGGCCAAAGGATGCCGAGTTTAAAAGGAAAACATGTTGTGATAACTGGAGGATTAAAGGGCATCGAACTTGCTATTGCAATGGAGGTTCTCAAAGAGGGAGGGTACGTGACCCTCATCTCTAACAATTCTTCTCAAATAGATGACACCACTACAGGCATTGCTTAACAGGGGAAATCTTCTTTGGATAAAGTTTGCGCAAAGGTAGGGTTCTTTACATATATTTTTGTACAGATTTTTGGTTTAAAAACCTCTTGATCACATTCTTTCTAGTTAAAGTTTGCACAAAGGTAGTGTTCTTTACCTAAATTTCTGTACATATTTTTTGTTGAATTATTTGTTGAAAAACCTCTAATCACATTCTCTCTCGATAAAGATTGGACAAATGTTGAGTTCTTTGCATAAATTCCTCTACAGCTTTTAACGAACTTTGGATCACATTATTTCTATCTAGATCTTCTATCCCAAGGGGTTTATTCATGAAATTATGTGGAATGATCTGAGCTTTGTGGTGAAGGTTGCAAATGTGGTGACTATGAATCCATTTCTATAGCTATAAAGGAGTGTTACGAGTGGCGACCTTTTGACGTTGTTATCTGCAATGCAGGAATAGCTAGAATAGGCTACATGGATGAAAGAAACATTACAGATGTGGATTCCGTCATCCGCACTAATCTCAGCGGGGTAGTCTACACCATTCATTCTTCGTTTTCCTTGATGAAACAACGAAGCAGCAACTCAAATCTGGCATCCATTGTTCTCATGGGATCACTGGCTTCTATGGTAAGTAATCTTTAATTTATAGAAATTATTTTTACATTAATTTAAGAAATGGATAGGGATCCAACTGTCATAATAGTTAGATTTCTCCTTCAGGGATTTGCAGTTTAAAGTCTTTTAAAGTTTGATTGAATAATCAAGGAACAGATTTGAATCCAAATTTCATACTAGTTAGATTGCTTCTTAAGGGATTTAAATTTTAAAGTCTTTTAAAGGTTGATCAAATAATCAAGAAACGGATCTGAATCCAAATTTCATAATAGTTACATTGCTCCTTCAAGGATTCACTATTTAGAGTCTTTTAAATTTTGATCAAATAATCAAGAAACAAATCTTAATCCAAAGTTCATGATAGTTTCTTAAGATATTTAGAGCCTAGACTCTAAACTCTTTAAATTTTGATCAAATAATCTTTCCAAAGGAATTTTTCCCCAAATTTAATCTGAATGGATGATAAAATAGCATGATGCCAAAATCAGCTAAGGTACCCTGCAAAGCTAACAAGTTGAGTCATACATTTGGCGTAATATAAAAATGTAGCATCCATGCTATGGTTGTGGCGTATACATAGCCACTAAACATGCCCTTAAAGGACTGGCCGAGTGTCTAAGGTTTGAGTTGTTGCCTTTCAATATTTGAGTGATTATTTGTTGTCCAGGCTTTGCAAAGACGCCTCTCCTACCAGAAGGTCAATCGAATATCCTTGCAAAGACACCTCTCCTACTAGAAGGTCCATTGATTCTCTCTGTAATTCATGCTATTTCGTTTTCTTGCTTCTTTATGTGTCCAAATAAGGCGAGTTTCTGTTATTTATTACGAAATATTAAATACACTGAATCTGACTATAAAACACTTCAAACCTTCTGAAATCAAGAATATCAAGAAATGGAATCAAACCATTACAATTCATAATATTAAGGAAATTTTACCTAATAATGGGTGATAATTACCTAAACCCTAACTACCTCCATAGTTTCTTTAAATACACAAGAACCAAAAAGGAAAAGAAGGGAGAAAGGAGGCTGCAGTCGGTAGTACACAGCAGATGCTAGAGAAGTCTATTGTCATAACAGGACAAAAACAGAGAAGGTAGTAACCGAACAAAATGCTTTGCTTCCATCATGATGGCACAAAGCTGTAATCTCATGTGGAGACCTTTTTATAGGTTTCATTTCTCTATTAAAATCAGCTTGGAATTTTTTTAATACAACCAGAAAGGGTTTCTTTCTCCGGTTTTAACATTGTCAAGCATTTGATTTGGATCTTTATAGTCTTCGGTGATTGTTGTTTTTTCACTTAATATTTCAAATATGTAACATAATTTGTTGTATATTTCAATTTATGCTCAGACTGCATTAACAATAGCGATTTTAATTGCAAAAAAAAAAAGTTAGTAGTCTTAAAGCCATCCATAACACTCAGATATTCCCCATTTGGTGATCTCTAATCCTAGGGAGAAAATATAGATCAATGTTTTCAGAGCAAAAAATTGTCTCTTCAACAGATGCAAGCAAAATATGCTCTATTTTATTGTATGACTTTATTAAGCACATGGATTAAATTTCAAACATTTCCAGCCCTTAGAATGGGTGAAAGGAGTGGCTAGATTTAAAGCCTCTGGTTGTATGGTTCATTGAGGAATGATGGAATAATTATCATTGTTCCTGTTTTGGGGAATCTTTCATTTTGATAGCAACTTCGTCTCAGGTTATTCAACATTGAGAACTTTTGAAGTAGGTTGCTATTTATTTGAATTTATCTTTTTGGCTCTCTTAGATGCTACATCTAGTAGTCATTATCTAATGGTGGCCTCATGGAAACCTCAGCTCAAGAAGCTAGGAAATATGAGGGGGATTAAGGGGAAGTAACACGGAGTTTTTGAGATTTTAAGTTGTATTTTTTTTGTGCTTTAGGCATTGTCTTCACATGTATTATATAATGACATTTGCTTCTGTTGTTAAATATGGTTAGAGCTAACAGTATAGATTTTAGACTAAAATGAAATTTAGATTTCTAGCTGTTAATAAGATCACGTGTCCAAAATTCTGTGGTGTTCTCTATATGATCAATTCGATAGTTGTTTATGCTCTTTTTCGACTATGCTAATTTTTGCAATGTTTCTTTTTCAATAATGATCCAAATTGGACACTTAGTCCATTTGACATAGTTGTGTCACTTTTCTGGTTATCACAGTCTTCATATATCAGTTATTTGACACACAGTTCTGTATTTAGCATCACATTTATATTAATTCTACATAGCATTGTTTGGTGTCGTCAACATGGTTATAGTGCTTCTAAATTGTGGTTTACCGAGTGATTCAGTTGTCCATAGTTGTTTCAAATAATTGTTTTATGTATCTTGCATTTGGAGAGAAAATTATTCCAGATTGAACATGATTTTTTCTATAACTTTGCTTTTAATTACAAATAAAAATTTGGACGGGCACAATATTTTTTCCTGCCTTTACTAAAATTGACCAAAATCACTACAAATATCTTGCTTAGCAACTATTGGATCTCTTTAAGAATCTTACGGCGTTTCCTTTGCAACATATGGTGATGGTGAAATTGCTAGTTATATTGTTTAATGCTAACCCTACTAATTGCAAAACATTATCCATTAATGTATTACACATGTAACAATCCGTCAAGTTGCCCTAAGTTACTCCTTAGTGTTCAAAATAATCATATTCAATAGGAATATGTGTGAGAACTTAGAGTGGAATATTATGTATATGTGTGGGATTTAGAGGTCACAATAAAAGCAAGGATGGTGGAAAATAAATTTTTAAATATAATAGAGAAACCAAGGGAGTAGTTTGGTCAAATCAAAAAAAAAAAAAAAAAAAAAAAAAAAATCATTTTTATTATTTATTATTTATTTATTATTATTATTTTTTTGGGTGTTTATCATTTATGTCTTTTATTCGTTCTATAGCTTAGTATGGGCAAATTTCACCTAAACATGTAAACATAAACTTAAACAGCTAAGGGGTAGATCTCACGTAAACCATTAAACATGTAAACTTATAGGTAAATTTAATGGTGATGTTTAACATTTAACATTTTTAATTTTATGTCTCCTTTATTTAAAAATCAATTTAATTATTAAAATGTATAAATACAATATAAATTTAAAATATAAAGAGGTTTACGAACATTCAAAAAAAGATATGGTAAATAAATATAAATATAAATAAACTAGAGGTATGGTAAATAAATAAAACTTCTTTTTATACTTACTTTAGAAGTAAATAAAAATATAAATAAACTAAAGATATGGTAAATAAATAAAACCTCTTTTTATATTCACTCCTTAACCTCTTTATATTTAAGAAAACTAAAAAAAAAGGTTTTATTTAGGTGATGCCTGTGGGCCAAATACCATTTTAATACCATGGGCTAAATACCATATTTATAAAAGAGGTATGGTAAATAAATAAATATAAAAGAGGTATAAAGAGGTATGGTAAATAAATAAAAATATATCAAATAGGATTAGAAATCAACATCT